>JAUTDX010003843.1:0-43710 GCA_030844895.1 Ambrosia x helenae | reverse complement strand
GAGAATATAAAAGTATTGAGCATCGACAGTCGTGAATGCAGAGAAAGAAAGGATATCTATCGCCACATTTATAAGTTCCAAATTTGGGTATGGAGATAGACCCGCACTAAGCCTCATTACTCCTGAGACACCGGCAAAGTTTACAAGGATAGGTTTTGGTGATTTTTTGAAGAACTACCTTATCTCGAGAACTTAAAAGCAAGAGTAAACATTGACCAATACTATGTATAATGTTTGTCTACCAATAAATTGTGCAATATCTTTTGAAGCTACTTGTACTGAACATAGGTGTGGCATCCATAGTGTTATATATATTTATAATGATCATTATATTTTCCATGCATGGACATACACGTACGGCTATATTGGGGTGTGTTTACGCCGTATGTGTGAATATATAATGCTTAGGCCGGATATATGATTATGGTGACGTGCAAGGAGCTCATACTTGATCAATAAAATTGTTTATGGGGTGTTTTACTAATGAGTCAGTTTATGTGACTCACCAGCTGTGTGCTGACGTATTTTTTATTACTCGAGCATATATCACAGGTTGGTGGTGTAAGGAATGGGAGTTCCTAGCTGAGAGTTGGATACTTTAGACGTTCATCTTATCATAGTTAAGCTTTGTTTAACTTGGTGGTACTTGGATCGCACTGGCTTATAATAAACACTCAAGTTATGTAATGAGATTACGTTTCCGCTTTAAGTTTGCGCCGACTGGTCACTGTAAGTGCCCCGGCCTGGGCGGGGTGTGACAGGTTGTGAGCTAAGTAATGGGAATTCCGAGGAATTCAACCTATAATGTGTATGAAAACTAATAAGGAAATGTCTAAGAGTCTAAAGTATCTAGGGTCTAAGGCATTAGGGTTTGCTAAGTCGATTTGGGGAATTAGAGTTTTTATGATAAGTCGAATTAATATAAAAGTTGTATATTAAAAATAATATACCAAAGTTTGTAAATGTGGTTTAGGTAATATAATTATTACCAATTGAATATTTAGATCAAAATCTGTTTGAATAATTAAGTCAAAATAAATTACCTAATTAATTTAACTAATTATTGTAAATAAATACAATAATCATATATATTGCAATAAATAATTATGAGTTACACAATGATCCAAAAATTACTTCATTGTTAGCATGCTTCTAGCCAAGTCCCAGTCCACATTGTTAGCATTAATCAATGATACAGTAGTATCAAATTCGGCCGGTAGGCCCGCGTACAAGCTGTAAAACAAGGCATTCTTCAGTGACTGGATGGTCCACATCTTCAAGTTGATTGGCAAGATCTTTGAGACGTGTAACAATAATCGTCCAAAGATGAGCAAGCCGAAAGTGTAAGATTGCAAAACTTGGTTTCCAAGGCACCTGCACGAGCTTTCTTGTTACTAAGATAAATCTTCTCGAGTTTTACCCAGGCATGACGAGCAGAAATGGCTGATTCCATTACGCGGGGCAGCAAATCATCTGAAACAGTACTAAGGATCCATTGTAGCACGAGTGTGTCGAGTTTCCTTCTAATGGGTGTAATCGACATCAGTTTCGGGTGGGGCATCTGTGCCATCAATATAGCTGAGAGCTTGGTAGGCTGTGGCATGTAAACGAAACAACTTTACCCAGGAGGTGTAGGTGATTTTTGTGCCATCTAAGGTTCGGATTTTTGATTGAATATTCGTTACCGAATAAGGAGGATGTAGTTGGGCTTTGGGGTTTTTCTCAGAATATTCTGATGCTTCAGGTTTACTGGTTGTCATGATTAAACTTGGAAAAGAAGGAACAGATCAAGGTCGAATGTTACTGATTGCTGGAAAAAAAATAAGCTGACTGAAGACAGCTTGGGTATCTGTGAGAAAAGAGAGTAGTCAAAGCTACTGGTGAATCAGAAAAAGAAAAAGGATCGAAGGCGGGTGGAAAAGCCGAAGCTCTGATATCATAAAAGCGCTTATGGTTTTATTATTATTGAATGAATAATATTACAAAGAATATGATCATATGTATAGACCCTAGAAATAATAAAGCCTAACATAATAAAAGGAAAGAGATAATTCTAGAATAAACATCAAATCTATCTCTAAATATATAGAAATATCCGCTAAAATCATCAACTCTCAAATGAAGAGTGAGAAGATCATTTAAATACAGCAACCGGAGCCTTCTATAAGAAGACACAAAGAAAGCAGCTGATCACCGTTGGATTATCAATCACACGGATCGCCTCAAATCAATGGTCCAGGTCTATCCTTCTTTATTAAACGAAACTGGGCTCTGGGCCACAAATAATACCAGCTGCACTGCTACTCTGCTACAGCCCACGAACTCAGCCCAATATGTATAAAACACAATGAAACATATAAACACAAATTAATCAAAGTATAAAAGTGAAATATAAAATGTAAAATGTAAAATGTAAAATACCATTTATCATTTTAACACTTCATGAACTCTTTTTGGACGGCAGGAGCTAAGTTACAATAAGATCATTTTACGACGTAGGCCATATTTAGATATTAACAAGGTATGATCACTGGGCTTATATAAAAATATATATAATAACCAATATTATAAGTAGTCCATCAACAATTTTGATATAAAATGGGACTACACTTATGTAAAATGAAAGAACAAAACATAATAGAGAAGGGGACATGAAATCAAAGAAAACATTTCTTGGAGCTTCACTTCCGGTTCCAAATGTACAAGAACACGTTAAGAAACCACTCACAAGTGTTCCACCTCGCTATATTCGCCCTGATCAAGACTCTCCGGTCATTTCATCGGTAGAGGGAGGTGACATATGTCAGGAAAATGAAAAGAAAGATAGTTAAATTGTCTAGAATACCCATACTAATATAATATGTAGGTAATATTTGTTGGTGATGTGGACAAACCTTAGCCAAGTATTGAGTTTACTAGAGTTTCCTCAAAAATCAAGGTTTTCTCTCAATACTTCCCCTATATATATATATATAATATATATATATATATGTGTTGTGTGTGTGTGTGTGTGTGTTGCAGCCGGAAACATGTCTATGTAATTTCACTATTGTGTTATTGTTACGGATCAAATAGTTAAAGGACTGAATGTGTCAATAAGTGTTAGTTGTTATACTGTAATAGAGTTCAGGGTGTTAAGTGTCAATAAGTAATAGTTAGAGGGGTCGTAGTGAATAAATGTTGTTAAGCTCAGAAAGTTAGTTAGTAACCGTTGTATTCGTCTATATAGCTGAATGATTGATCATAATAAACGGTTATGTGATTGTTGAGCTTAATCTTCTCTCTGTTGTTCTTAGTTTCTCATTCACATCTTTACATTGGTATCAGAGCGCCGATCTTGGCACTCCGACCACCGTCCACCGTCGTAATCCACCGTTCGCCACCGTCTTCTCCGTTCACTTCAAACTTCATTTCATTCTGCGATTCTTTTCTTTCGTTCTTTTTCATTTGTATACCTGGAATCGATCAATTGTTGATCATTCAATTCTTGTGGATCGGTCAATTTGTGACTTGTCCATTCTTTACACAATTTGTTTTTCTGTTCATTTCTGTCCCCAAGATCTTAATTTCTTTCTTTCTTGTTTGATCATGACAACTCGTAGTCGATCAGAAACAGAAAAGACTTCTATTGAGAAAACAGTAGAAGAACACTCAGTTTCATTGTTAAAGATTGATGCGTTTATGCAAAAGTCTGAAACAACTTTTGCTAATCTGAAATGCTAGTGTTCAAGCTCTATTGAGCAAATTGCAAACAGATCCTGTTAGCAGTTCCATTAATGATAACATGGTGACAGCTACAAATTCTAATCAAAGAAATGATCGACTACATCGAATTGGGAAGATTGATTTCCCGAAGTTTAATGGTGATGATGTAGATGATTGGATCTACAGATGTGAACATTTCTTCACCACTGATGACACTCCTGAGAATTTTAAAGTTAGATATGCAGCAATTCACCTTGAGGGAAAGGCTGTCAAGTGGCATCAAAGATTCTTGAAACTTAAATCTGTTCCTATCTCTGAAATTACATGGAAAGAATACTCTGAAGCAATTGTTTCAAGTTCTCAGAGACCCTGTTTGAAAATGCCATGGGTACTCTCACTTCTTTAACACAAGGTGGACCTTTAGAAGAATTTTGTGATCTATTTGATGCTTGTTTGTTAAAAGTATCCATTCCAGAACCCTATGCTGTTAGCATTTTCTTGAAAGCCTTAAAACCTAAGATAGGAGGACCTGTTAAAATGTTTAAACCAACTACCATGACTGAAGCCTTTTACCTTGCCAAAACACAAAATTCGACCAATAAATCTGTTGGCTATCCATCAAGAACTCACCAATCCAACTCCTATAATAACAAAACTTTTTCAACCATTAAACCACCAACCAATGTATCTCACTTGCCCTTGCTACCCAGCCCAGCCAATAACAAGAAGCTATCCAACACAAAACAGTTATCTAGTAAAGAAATTGAGGCCAAAAGAGCAAAGGGGTGAATGTTTTTGGTGTACAGAGAAATTCACACCAGCACATAAGTGTGCCAACAAACAACTGTTTGTTCTTGAAATTTCTGGTTCAGAAGAAATTGAGGAGGAGGAAATGATGATGGATGAGGAAACTGTTTTGACCCAAGAGTGGAAAGAACCACAGATTTCTATACATGCATTAACAGGTATGGTTTCTTTTCAACTATGAAGGTGATTGGAACTATTGGGAATAAGAAGTTGAGAATCTTGATAGATTCAGGGTCCACTCACAACTTTGTTAACCTGTTGATTGCTTTGAAATTGAAATGTGCCTTAAAGGGTATAAAGGGAATTTCAATGTGAGTGGCTAATGGGTCAGAGATTGATTGTGCAAATTTTTGTCCAAATTTTCAATGGTATATGCAAGAAATGTGGTTTACAGCCGATGTGTTGGCTATACCATTGGATAACTATGATATGGTACTTGGGATTCAATGGTTGTTGACCCTTGGACCAATCATTTGGAACTTTGAGGATTTGACCATGGAATTTTCAATAGATGGAAACCCTTGTAAGTTGAAAGGAATAGATAACAATAATAAGAGGTCTCTTTGCTCTGCTAACTTCTTGGATGTTTTGTTGGGACAACAAGATAAGTTAGTGGAAGCACACTTGTTGAGCATGCAAATTCAGACTCAACAGTCTGAATTTCAGCATCAAACAAGAATCAGGGGAGAAACTTTAGATGATAAACTGAAAGGGTTGATAGAGGAGTTTGATGATGTTTTTCAAACTCCAACCACCCTACCTCCCAAGAGGCAGTTTGATCATAAGATTCCCTTGAAGGATGAAAGTCAAGTAGTCAATTTGAAGCCCTATAGGTATCAATCCACTCAAAAAGATGTCATTGAGAAGCTGACAAAAAGAATTAATGGATACTGGGGTAATAAGGGACAGTTGCAGTCCTTTTGCAGCTCCTGTAGTCCTTGTTAAAAAGAAAGATGGGACATGGAGATTTTGCATTGATTACCAAAGGTTGAATGATGCAACAATAAAGGATAGCTTTCCAATCCCTTTAGTAAGGAGTTGTTTGAGGAATTAGGGGCTGCAGTGGTGTTTTCTAAACTAGACTTGAGGTCTGGTTATCACCAGATAAGAATGGAAGAGCAGGATATTCACAAAACAGCCTTCAGGACTCATGAAGGGTTGTTTGAGTTTGTGGTGATGCCATTTGGTCTCACAAATGCTCCTGCAACTTTTCCAAGCTCTTATGAACCATGTTTTCAAAGAGTATCTTAGAATGTTTGTTTTTAGTATTCTTTGATGATATACTGATCTACAGCAGTTCTTGGGATCAGCATATACAACATGTAAGGGTAGTTTTGGAACTTCTAAGAAACCATCAACTGTTTGCAAAAAAGTCAAAATGTAACTTTGGTGGTGATTCTGTAGAGTATTTGGGCCACATAATCTCTAACAAAGGTGTTTCCACTGACCCTACTAAGATTCAGGCTATAAATGATTGGCCAATGCCAACTGATGTGAAGCAGCTCAGGGGGTTTTTGGGGCTGACTGGTTATTACAGGAGGTTTATCAAGGGGTATGGTATGCTGGCCAAACCTCTCACAAATTTACTCAGAAAAGATGCTTTTATATGGGATGATCTGGCTACTCAAGCATTTAACAAGTTGAAAGAGGTAATGATTTCACCACCTGTTCTTGCTTTACCAAATATTAAGAAGCCTTTTATAGTGGAAACAGATGCATCAGGGAAAGGAATTGGGGTTGTCCTGATGCAAGAGGGCCATCCCATTGCTTTTATAAGTAAGGCCCTCTCTCCTAGACAGCAAGCTCTTTCAGTTTATGAGAGGGAGTTGCTGGCTATAATATTTGCAGCTAAGTATTGGCACCATTACTTAGCTGTGGGTCACTTCATTTTAAAAACTGATCAAAAGAGTTTAAAGCACCTTTTGGAACAAAAAATTACTACTCCTTTACAACAAGTGTGGCTGGCAAAACTCATGGGTTATGATTTTGAGATTGTGTATAAACAAGGTGCTGAAAACTGTGTGGCTGATGCCCTTTCAAGAGTAGAATCACCTACTCTTATGAGCATCACCATGAGTACTTTTGATCCAAACCTTTGGGAGAGGATCCAAAACTCATGGAACACTGATGATAAGCTAAAAGACATTTTGCATAAGCTGAGAGCAGGGCAAAATGTTGATAAGTATGAATGGAAGGGGGGTGCACTCTTTAAGAAAGGGAAGATCATTGTGGGAAAGGATCAGTTGTTACAAGAAGATATTATTAAAATTTGCCACTCAGAAGTTACTAGTGGTCATTCTGGGGTGCATGCTACAGTTCAAAGGGTGCAGACCTTATTCAGATGGAAGGGGTTGCATAGACAAGTGAGGAACTTTATAAGACAATGTGGGGTCTGCCAAAAAGCTAAGTCAGAAACATTGGCTTCTCCTGGATTGCTTCAACCTCTACCTATACCAGATCATGTTTTTTCAAGCATTTCCATGGACTTTATTAATGGGTTGCCCAAATCCCATGGTAAAGATTCCATCTTTGTGGTAGTAGACAGGCTCACAAAATACAGCCATTTCATGGCTTTGTCTCATCCTTATTCAGCTGCACAAGTTGCTCGGGCCTTCATGGACAATGTCTTTAAGCTTCATGGCTGGCCAGATACAATTGTATCAGATAGGGATCCAGTTTTTCTCAGCCAATTTTGGAAAGAATTTACTGCCCTACATGGTGTGGAATTGGCATTGTCAACTGCCCATCATCCACAAACTGATGGACAGACTGAAATTGTTAATAAATGCCTAGAGACGTACTTAAGATGTATGGTCATGGACAAGCCATCTGAATGGGCTAAATGGTTGACTCTGGCTGAATTCTGGTATAATTCAAACTATCATACATCATTGGGGATCAGTCCATTTCAAGCATTGTATGGATATCCTCCACCTTTATTTGTTCCTTACATTCCCAAAGATGCCAGAGTAGCAGCTGTGGATGAGGTTTTAACTGACAGAGAAAACACCATCAAGTTGCTGAAATTTTCCTTAACAAGAGCTCAAAATCGAATGAAACAGTTTGCAGATCAAAGAAGAAGTGATAGAGAGTTTAAAAGTTGGAGACTTTGTTTATGTTAAGCTGCACCCATATGGCCAGAACACACTGAGAGCTGCCCACTACAACAAGTTAGGACCTAAGTACTTTGGTCCATATTTGGTGGTAGAGAGGATTGGCCAAGTGGCCTATAAACTGGACCTGCCTAATTCTGCACAGATACATCCAGTGTTTCATGTATCACTGCTTAAGTTGGCAAAAGGCAGTAATAATCAGGTGATTCCCATTCCTCAAGGCCCAAGATTTCAGTTTAAACCACTGCACATTTTAAACAGAAGAATGGTTCAAAGGGGTCACAGGGCTTCAGCAGAAGTATTGGTGCAGTGGGACAACTTACCAATCAGTGAAAGTACTTGGGAGAATTTAAAGGACTTGCAGATTCGTTTTGCAGATTTTCAAGTTGATTTTTGAGGACAAAAATTGCTCAAGAGGGGGGTATTGTTACAGATCAAATAGTTAAAGGACTGAATGTGTCAATAAGTGTTAGTTGTTATACTGTAATAGAGTTCAGGGTGTTAAGTGTCAATAAGTAATAGTTAGAGGGGTCGTAGTGAATAAAGGTTGTTAAGCTCAGAAAGTTAGTTAGTAACCGTTGTATTCGTCTATATAGCTGAATGATTGATCATAATAAACGGTTATGTGATTGTTGAGCTTAATCTTCTCTCTGTTGTTCTTAGTTTCTTATTCACATCTTTACAGTTATGAGCGTGGGTGTAGAAACAAGCTTTCATTTGATTGACTTGTCATCTTCCCAATAAAATTGATAGTATTTTCTTTAAATTATCAAAACAGTTATTTATTATATATTTAGTGGTTTTTTTCCAATGAAAAAGTTTTTTTCCTTGAAAAAGTTGTTTTTTTAATAATAAAAGTGGAAAACAAAACTTTAAAAGAAAATGAAGAGGCAAGCATATAAAACATTAAAACACCAACCTCTTTGTTGCGAAGTATATGCCTTGCCGGTGGGGGCGGAGGTACATATTATCGAATTATTTTGTACTAGTGGGTTTACCTGCGCGTTGCGGCAGAATCCAAAAAAACTTGTAATACGCTAGCAGTTTTCTCACCGCGCATTGCAGCGGGTAAATCCTGTCGACAAACATGTATTCCTTAAAGTTTGGTTCGTGTAGGTCGATTTATTGTATAAAGTTCTAAGAAAATGATATGGGGAGCGTAGTTCTTGACGCTTCTTAAGAAAGTCCTCCTCTTGCTTATATACACACACAGTCATTGATCAATTAAAGCAACACCAGAATTTGAGAAGAAAATCCTTCTAGGAAACAAATTTTACCTGGCAAATTCAACTTTAGTGTCATAAGGATCCAATACACATACTTGTAAATTAAAAAACCCAAAGATGTCAAATAAGTATCAAAATCATTAAAGCATTAGTTCCAAATAAGAAGAGAGTAATTTTTTCACAAAACTCTCGAACCCAAACTTAAAAAAACAACCTCGAGTATTTACAGTTGTGATGTAATTGATTGTAAGATGTCTTATTTGATCATTTATGTTTCTTCTTTTATTTACATAGGTGAGTCGTAGTTGTAATCTTATTCTTTGTTTGTAATGTTTTTCTTAACACAACAAATATTATTTTTCCTATGAACTGGCCCAACCAAACTTCCTATCGAACACACTTATGCGATACATAGTCACAATTTGCCCAACCGAACTTCCCATCGAACACGCCAATGCGATATACAGGCGTGATATTTCCATTTGTAAAAAATGAAAATTGCCATTAAAGCTCTAATGTTATCATTCAAAGTAAATTGAGAAAAATTTATAATTTATTTTTAAAATTTCAAGTGAAATCAACAAAACTTTAAATTTATACTCAAATGATGACATATGAATGCATGACTGTGAGCACCAATTATAATCTAAATTGTCAAAGGTGCGCGCCAGGGGCGCGGTGCTCAAGGTCAGCTCAACGCACCATATGAGTAGTTAATTGAAAGATACAGTTTCTAGCTCTTATAAGTGTGCTTATGCGCCTTGACAAGATAGATTACAATATAAATCTTTTCACACACATCACTATCAAATGTCAATAAGTTGGGATTTACTTCCCTCTCCTTATTGTAAACCATGCGGGTAAAACGAAAATGACAATTGGAAGCGAATATCACATTATAACTGTAGAAGAAAATAAGTGTACTTTAGAAAAATTTAACATAAACTAAAATATGTATGTACATGGAAATGGGTTGATGAGCTGTGATGTCTCCAAAACAAAATAGATTTGATCCTAAAAAATAAACAATTCAATTGAATGATAAACATGAAACCACAATTTACAAAAATTGAAATAAAAAGAATGTAAAAGAAAACACGGACAAAATAATGAAAAAAACATATATAAGAACTAACAAAAAGCTTAAAAACTAAACAACTAAATAAATAAATATACATAAAGAATATTCAAGATTATAAGTGTTGGCTTACCAGCATAATAATCGATAGTGCAAGACTACAAGTGTTGAACAATATCATTCGATGACTGCTTCCAAGAGAAATAAAGAAAATGGTGTGATAAGGCAATGGTATGAGGGGTTTTAGAGATTAAATTGAGGGATGTTGATTTTAATTCATCATTGAAGATGAGAAAAGGAAAAGGTGAGGCATTGAATCTCAAATTGAATTCATTAAAGACGAGAAAATCAAAAGGTGAAGCAAATAATAATAGAGATGACTTGCATTTGTCATTTGTACTGTACAACTGACAAATGCAAGTCATCTCTATTATTATTTGCTTCACCTTTTGATTTTCTCATCTTTAATGTTGCACATAGGGGCATAAAGGGAAGGATTTGGTAAAAAGATAGTTGTACAATTGTAATCAAATGTTGCACATAGGGGCATAAAGGGAAGGATTTGGTAAAAAGATAGTTGTTTACCTTGTGACCTTTTGTATGCCATCTTAAAATTGACATGAAGTGACTATTTTAGCCATATCTACTCCTTTATAATGTAGTATAGATATGAGCCGCCACCATAACAAGTTGACAACGGGGTTGACGAGCTTTAGTTGATAATTAATTGATTTGATAATTATTCTTTTCATCATTATAAATTGTTAGCAATAATTACACTATGTTCTATGAATCACATATACAAGAAAAATGTACGATCGAATCTTGACTCATTATAATTTTGTCGTCACATAGAAATGAATTTGTTTTAGAATTCATAAATGACTAGCGGGATTTCAATACACGATGCGAGTGTAATTCCATATATATTTGCATAAAGTATAAAATGTCGTTTACAATAGTATTGAGGTAAGCAACTAAAAGCTACAACATAAAGTTCTGAGTCATAATTTTATGGTGTAGAACAGTACCACCATGGGCAAAGCTTTATTAGAGCCTGACGGTGTTTTTCAAAACAATCTGGATTAATCTGATATTTAATCGGATTGTTTGGCGCACTTAAAGTGTTTAGTTGGTTCGTAGCTTGTCAAGATGATTCGGAGTGTGAGCATTCGTGTGCTCATTTGTACTTTATGAAGGGTATTTATAGTGGTCAGCAAAGTTGTACTTTGCTTCGAACCCTCTTTGTACTATCATTTGGAAGCTTAGAATGTACTTTCATTCGGCAGGGGTGACATGTTGTGGCCCTAAGCTATCTAAGCCGCGTTATAATTTCTTATACCTCTTCAATTCAGATGCAAACCGGTTAACCAATGAGTAAACAAGAACAGAAACAAAACGATTACATGCAAAAAGTGGATTTTTAATCCACTAAGTCCAATCAGTAGATAATTTAGCATTATGACTGGATTACCATATATACGACAATGCCACAACGGAATAAATTCTCTTTATCTTTCTTCAGGGTGACCAAAAACTTATCCATTCCGAAACCTCCTAATACACCACCAAGCTACAAAATAAACGCCTCAATAAGCTTTTTCTTCCCTTAATTTCGTTGAGCTAATCCACCCACAAAATAATCGAATTAGGGAACTTGATAACCGAAAGCAAAATATCCAATCATCTACCAATACAACACCAAATACTATTAGCAATATAACAATAACAAAAAATATGATCCAATGATTCAACCGTTCTAGAACAAATCGGACACCCAATTTGTTGAATGTCAAAACCTCGGCTACTTAAATTTAGTCTAGTCGAAAGACGATCCAAAAGCAATCTCCAAACATGAATATTTACGTTCTTCGAAATAAATCTATTCCATCTAGTGACACGACTCGCATTCAGAAAAGATTTACAATCATTATGTATTCTAATAGATTTAATAGATAATTCATCTTCTAAATCCAACTCTCACGCCCATTAATCATCAAAATATCCCAAAGACACATCAGATATGCCTGACTGTAATTCGATAAATTGATTAGATTTGACACCTCCCCTCGGCATTCTTCGCCAACCCCATATCAATCCCGATCTAATAACCTGATCACTTATCATGTAATCTTTATGGTTTTCTAGATTGAAGAGTCTCGGAAACCGGTTGCATAACGGAGCATCACACCACCAAACCTCTTTTGAAAATAATGTATTGTTCCCTTTTCGGACTTTCTTTTTTATAGAATTAACAGGAACCATATCTTTTTCGTTTAATTCCTCCCAACATTTTTTTTATATTTTTTTTACCCAAATTCCATTATAATTCGTTGAGTTAGACATACCCAAGTTATCAAGCTTTCCTCACTATAAGTTTTTTGAAACTCTAACTCACAATGAATCGGGACTATTCACAAATCTCCATAGCCACTTGAAAAGAAGAGCATGTTCATAATCAGCAGACTACTAATACCCTAAACACCTTTGGATTTGTCCGTGATGACTAGATCCCATTTAGCCCAAGGAACTTGTCGATTCTTCTCATCCCCACTCCAAAAAATTATCGCTTTCATAGCTTCTAACCTTTTATTAATCATCTTTATAATTTTAAATAGTTCGATGCCAAAGGCATTATAGCCTATCGGTATTTTGGTGGTGGTTAAGACTTAAGGACTATAAGGTCCTGGGTTCGAATCTCACAAGGGGGTTTTCTCATAATTATGAGTTTCCTCCCCAATAGAGAGAAGATTGGCTGTCCAGAAAGGAAAGTTAAGCCACTTATCGAATTTCTCAAAAATTGGTGGCCATCTATTTGTGTTCAACATTTTTTGATCCAAGCAAGATAGCTAAGGGTGGATGGGGTGGTGGGTGATTCTATCACACTATCACACCTAATACCATTTTTTCACCTTATTTTCATCACACCTCATCACATTCATCACTAAACACAAGTAGTGGAATGATACAATCACACTCATTTTTTAAATAAAAAAATATTACAATAAATAAAAAACATTACATTAAATAAAAAAATACTAGAAATTAAATAAAACATTACTAGAAAATATAAAGCTTAAAATTTGTTGGGTAGCATTCGCCACACCGAAACGTGTGAAAAATCCACACAGACTTCGGTAGCATAGTCGATTTTAGCGAAATCTTCTTGCATATCTTCTGTGTCGTTGGGGTAGTTTCGCCTCGCTTCCTTAAATTTTTTTTTTTTGAACTTTTGACACTTTAATTCGAGCTCTGTGTAACTGTGAGAGATTGAATCACACGTACGTTGTGATCCCCCCGACAAGTGGACCAAACTTGGGTAACACTTTTTTCCAGCATGGAGCGCTCCGGCCACAGCTACGACCACGACCACTGCTCGTTGATGCACCGTCGTTGGAGTGTACGGTGTTGTACGCGATCACGAGCTTAATTTCCTCATATTCTGTCCACGTAACCATTGTGTGTGATTTTTATGATTTTTTTGTGAAGATGAGAAGAATTGTATATTGTTTTGTGAAGGTGAAAAGAATTTTTTGAATGTGTGTAAAACAAATGGGGTAAATATGTGTATTTATAATGAGGTAATTAATTTTTGTTTTTTTAATGCATTTGACCGTTGGCTAACGGCTAAAAATCAGCTAGCGGAGTGTGATGGAGATCACGTTGTAATTGTGTCGCGGCCGTGATTCAGCTGGAGGGGCAGTTTTCACAGGCATCACAGCCATCACGAAGTGACTATCACGGACCACTCCGTCCACTAAGTGGACAAAAGAATTTCTTTTGCTTTGGATCCAACTACATCAGCAAATTGTTTAACCTCTCCAAGATCAATTCCAAGCTCGAATAAAGTTAGCAAATTACTACATCAGCAATTAATTATCCCCGTGTTATTCGTCTCTCTTTGTTTTCCTTTTCCTTCCATGTTTTTTGTATCTGGGGCAACAACTATATCAGCCCATTTATTCCTAGCTAGCACACTTTCTATTTGTTTAGCGCCATAATTTATAGTTTGATTTTACGCTAAAAATTTAACTAATTACTTGGTTCTTTTATTTATATAAATTGGAGAGTAAAATAATTTTTTTAGTGTGTATGGTTTAGCCCTAGCTATTAATTTCGTTACTTTTTTTCATTTTTAGACGCTAAGTGACCCGATCCATTATTATTAAGTGGCACCATGAAATAGACAAAATAAAAAAAAAATTAATTTGATTAAGGGATTATAATAGTTTTTTAAAAGAAATTTGGTAAGAGGGTACATACTTATCGTACATGATACATATTTATGTACGTAAGTATAGTGTTTCTTTAAACAGTTACAACGATGTGTAGTTATAAATACGTGATATGTAATTACAAAACAATGTTATGTGACTATTATAACTCGATATGTGATTATATATGGACGTTGATGTACCTCACTAAAATACACGTGTGACGTGTCAAATTTTGGAGGTTTCATACTTTCCAACATACAAAATTAAGCCTTTTTACAAGAACCTTGTGTAAATTTGTTGTTTTTAGAGAAAAAAAAGACTAAAATATTGAAAGTTTATTCTAAAACGTGTATTAATTGAAAGGTGAAGCATCAAAGTGAAAGATCGGTTTGGATTAATTTGAATTTAGAATTATCTTATTAATATAGATAATGATGTTTGGTTAGTATTAGAATAGAATTGGTTGAAGTATTTGAGTAGGATTAGTATGGTAATGTTAGCATAAATATGGGTCTAGGTTAATGGTTTTATTTATCTCTTGTTTGTTTGTTCGTTTGATATATAAAAAGAGTCGCGAGTTTGTCTCCCCCAAATATCTCGTGTTCGTGTTTGATCTAATTGTCTGGGCCAACATAAAAGATATACTAAGCATACATTTGTTATTTCAAACATAAGTTTGTACATGCTCAAACGATTGCTTCATGAACTCTTTTCGGACGGCAGGAACTAAGTTACAATAAGATCATTTTACGAGGTAGGCCATATTATATATATTTAGATGTTAACAAGGCATGATCATTGGCCACATATAAAAATATAATAACCAATATTATAATATAAGCAGTCCATCAACAATGTTGATATAAAATGGGACTAGGCATGTAAAATGAAATAACGAAACATAATAGAGAAGGGGACATGGAATCAAAGAAAACATTTCTTGGAGCTTCACTTCCGGTTCCAAATGTACAAGAACTCGTTAAGAAACCACTCACAAGTGTTCCACCTCGCTATATTCGCCCTGATCAAGACTCTCCGGTCATTTCATCGCTACCATCTTCACGGCCTCCAATACCTGTCATTGATATGGAGCGCTTATCATCTCAAGATTCAGCTCATTCAGAAGTTGAAAAACTACACCTCGCTTGTAGAGATTGGGGCTTTTTTCAGGTATGTGTATGGTTCATAAATAACATATACTAGATATGTCATAAATTTCAAGAAAGTAAATTTTTGCAACTCAATGTTACAGTTGATAAATCATGAGGTGAGTTGTTCATTACTTGAGAAACTTAGGGAACAAACACTAGAATTCTTTAACCTGCCATTAGAGGAGAAACAGAAGTATGGGCAAACGCCTGAAGATCTTGAAGGATTTGGACAAGCTTTTGTTGTTTCAGATGAGCAAAAGCTAGACTGGTCTGACATGTTTAGCATTGTTACACTTCCTTCTCATGTTCGAAAGCCACACTTGTTACCTAAGCTACCTCACCCATTCAGGTCATATATCTCTGTCTATATATATATATTCGGCTTATTTGTTTTCAATTGTCATTTTTTTTCCTTATTACATACGTGCGTAGATTATGTTACAGAATAACTAAAATTTATCAAACTAATTTGTTCAAATGTTTTAAGTATTGTGCCATTTACCAAAGGATCTTGATGTAGGTGACCTTTATTTTAATGAAGGATTAAACTTATGCTTAGATAAGTGTTTTTATTGTCTAGAAATATCTTATTAACAAAGACCCCCATTGGTAGTTTAACAAAAAAAATGTAATCTTGATAGTCTTGTAAAAAAAAAAAAAGCCTATCCTATGTCCACCATCGTATGTTCCATTTTTTTATTTTGTAGACTCACGCGATTTTAATTTTTAAACTTCAGTCGAAAATTAGTCTTAGTTGAAGTTTATGGTTAATAACCGTAACCGAACCATAACCGAAGTTTGGTTATGGTGATGGTAAGGAAATCCCATAACCGAAAGAGCAGTTATGGTTATGGTTAATAATAAAAACCGAACCAAACCGACTCATACACACACACACCCCTTGTTACATGTATGTTTGAAATTGATTGATAATTGTTATGCGGTAACTAGAAATATACCCTCGTGGGGGTTCCACCTGGTGAGATTCTCAATCCACGTGGGATGCATAATCAATACAGGCTAGGTCAGGATGTTAAACAGAGCTCCAGTGGCTACACCACTTGCCGTTCAAAAAAAAAGAAATATCCCCTAGTGTTGCAGCCGGAAACATGTCTATGTAATTATTTCACTATTGTGTTATGAGCGTGGGTGTAGAACATTGGATTGACTTGTCATCTTCCCAATAAAATTGATAGTATTTTCTTTAAATGCCCAAGGCATTATAGCCTAGTGGCATCTTGGTGATGAGATAAGACTTAGGGGCCATAAGGTTCTGGGTTCGAATCTCACAAAGGGGGTTTTCTCATAATTATGAGTTTCCTCCTGAATTGGTGACTTGGTGGTGGAATGGCCAACAAATTGGAAATCACTCACATGTTCCGTGTGGCTACACTGGTGGCACGATGATACTCCAGTGTTCCGTGAGTGATTCCAATTTGTTGGCCGTTCAAAAAAAAGTATTTTCTTTAAATTATCAAAACTTTATACAAACCATTTAAATTAGTTTTTTTTATTATATATCTTTTTTTTTTTTGAATGGCCAACAAATTGGAATCACTCACGGAACACTGGAGTATCATCGTGCCACCAATGTTGCCACGCGATCATATTCCACCACCAAGTCACCAATTCAGGAGGAAACTCATAATTATGAGAAAACTTCCTTTGTGAGATTCGAACCCAAGACCTTATGGTCCCTAAGTCTTATCTCACCACCAAGATGCCGTTGGGCTATAATGCCTTTGGCAAAAGAGTACTCCAAGAGTAACGCGGGTCCACCAATAATTTCACACCAGTTTTCGGGGAAAACCCGCCGCTCGAGGGCCCACTGCGGTAAAACCCGGCCCACCAGCAGCATTTTCGTGCTGGCAGGACTCGAACTCCCCACCTCCCATAAGGAAAGCAAGGATGGTGTCACTCCACTATAAGGGGATTGGCTTTTTTATTATATATCTAGTTTTTTTTTTCATTGAAAAAGTTTTTTTTTAAATAATAAAAGTTGAAAACAACCTCTTGGTTGCAAAGTATATGCCTTACCGGTGGGGGCGGACTGCGGAGGTTATTACTTACATATTATCGAATATTCGAATTATTTTGTATATGAGCCGCCACCATAACAACTGGGTTGACGAGCTTTAGTTGATAATTAATTGATTTGATAATTATTATTTTCATCATTATAAATTGTTAGCAATAATTACACTATGTTCTATGAATCACATATACAAGAAAATGTACGATCGAATCTTGACTCATTATAATTTTGTCGTCACATAGAAATGAATTTGTTTAGAATTCATAAATGACTAGCGGGATTTCAATACACGATGCGAGTGTAATTCCATATATATTTGCATAAAGTATAAAGTGTCGTTTACAATAGTATTGAGGTAAGCAACTAAAAGCTACAACATAAAGTTTCGAGTCAAAATTTTAAGGTGTAGAACAGTACCCTCATGGCGAAGTTTTTATTGTAGCCGGACGGTGTTTTTAAAACAATCTGGATTAATCTGATATTTAATCGGATTGTTTGGCGTATTTAAGGTGTTTAGTCCGTTCGTGGCTTGCCAAGATGATATAAAGTTGAGAACTTGAGATTGGTTTACATAAAGATACACATTGGGTTGAATTAGGTGAGATGATAGAGACAGAACTACAGAAGCCTCTTAAATTAAAGGTCTTGCGTTTAATCCTAGACCAAGAATAGATTGATTGATTTAGAAATCAATAAGGTAGAATAAGATTCGTCGCTATAAAAAAAAAGTTAATGTTCAATAAGATTCTAGTCAACACGTGCACCCCTTCTACCATTGACCAACTTGAAGATTATTAAAACAAATATAATTGCCTAATGACTATGCAGTTTGTAGTATATAATTGGTTGGCATAATAAAATATTATTTAGTATAATCTTCTATATCTATATCTATATCTATATCTATCTATACTACTATATAATACATCTTAGATGTCCTTAAAGGTAATTTCACATCCATTTTAAGATGCATATGAAAAGCCTCTTTACAAATCTCTATATTTTTGTCATTTCTTTCCCTTTTTGCCCTTATGTATAACATATTATGCATATTGTATATGTGTAATACATACAAAAGATTTTTTCCACCATGTAACTTATATTATTAATACTCACCTATTAAAACCCCCCATTAAAGCCACATCAATTTTAGTGATTAATAAACCAAAGTAAGAGTATCTTTCTTGGTTGACAAACTCACATGGTTGGTCTTCTCCTAAACATAGTTATTTTGTTTCCACCTTTTTACAATCGATCAATACTTTTCTTTTAGAAATTTTTTTTTTGACCAGGTTAACAATTTAATTCACAAAAATAAAAGTTTTATTTGAGTATTATGTGCCACCATCTTTTATTACCAATGTGAAACTATAATGTTTTAAAATAATTAAAATACAATTAAGTAGTATAAACTAAACTAGAATGATTTAAAGTTTAAGAGGCTCAACTTCAAGTTTGAGTAGATAGAACTTTACTTAATAGTAAATAGTAAATGTCCATGCCTATGGTTGTAAAAGTTGTTAAGCGGTGCTAACTCAATTAAGTGGAGAAGTTGCGAGTGCTCGGCCATCGTCGGGGAGTAGTCGGATATGACTTGCAATTTACTCATCTCACATGAAACCATTTTTAGTTATTATAGAAACTTCAATGCAATTTACTTATCTCACTCTTAACCTTCCAGACTGCATTATTTTCCTATACTAATACATCGTAGTCTCCTACACTTCACCTATCATCTTCTTTTGAAGAGCCGATTCCTCTTCATACGTGAGATATCACTAATTGGAATGATTATGTTGAAACCCGTCTCGCTGAGATGAGAGTTGGTACATCAAATTATATGGTTCAGTATTAATTAAGCAATGAATCTAATATGTTTTTCTTTTGTTGTGTGTGTTTTTGTTTCTATAAGAACATTTCTCACTCATCTATAACATGATTTTTTGCTCGTGAACTATTTCAGCTTGCTTCCTTACAAGAATTGTATGTTTCCTTTAAACATCTTATATCACTTTAGTCTTTATAGAACCTAATGAAAATTGAATATTTAATTACAAATGGTTTTGCTTGTAGAATTTTACATGGCAAAAAAAAAACCCTCATTGGTTCAATACCAAAAGAACTTGGAACACTAAAGAACCTTAAAATTTTAGATTCAGGGATGAACCAGATATCGGGACCTATTCCTCATGAAATCGGGAATTTGGCTAACATTGTTATATATTGTAAGTTTTCTTCATTGTTTTGAACAAAAATATGTTCCTTTCCCATTTTATGATAATTTCTCTTATGTGTGGAAACTTTCTAAATGTTAAAAAACGAGATGCATATAAGATATATAGCCGTCTTTTGCTATAAACTCATAAAATATTATTGATTAAGTACATGTAAATAAAAAACACACATCTCAAAAGTGTTGAGTATATTTTATATGAAAAAATAGGATTCAGTAAACAATATGGTTGTAATATTATGTAGCCAAATCACATTCAGTAGCACTTCAATTCTTTTAGGGCATTTGTTGATGAAAGCGACTAATTTTAACCCTTGAAAAGTGTAGCAATTTTTTTCTAAAAGAAAATCCAAGATAAGTATTTTGGGTCCTCTTTAATCTGGGGCACAATTTTGTTGTTGTTATTGTAAACTTCCTATGTTGTGTGTGTGTTTCTTTTTAAATAGAAAACCCATTTAATACTTAAAAGTCGATAGCTCAATAATAATCCATTTAAAACTTAAAAATTGTTAACCCATACGGCTTCATAATATTTATAAGATCAATAGTCATGTATACCAATTTAGAAGACCTAAGTGGCATAATTTTAAGGCTCGGATGAGGTACGTAAATCCACAATGACACCACTGCAAGAGAGGATCGATAAACTAAATATAAAGTATTACACTATATATCATCTCTCCCGCAGCAACGCGCGGGTATTCTACTAGTTATAGTATAACTCGTTTAATATTTTGATTATTTTAAATTTAAATGTTAAAAAATAATAAAATTTAAAATGAAATTAAATTAAATTAAATCAAATAAATGATTGAGATGGCTTCATTTTATTGTTTGGGTGTCATTACGAGGAGAAAATGCAACACCGACACATGTGACATTGATGTGGATCAATTTCATACCACCCCACCTTGCAACATGTTGGGGCATGTTATTTACACAACAACAAAATTAGGTTTGCACAACTCTATACGGGTTGTAAATGCCTTTACAGCCCGTAAAGAGTGTCAAGGCAATTATTGCTTTTTGAAGAAACAAACCTCTATGCCCTGTAAAGGCCATTACAGCCAATAAAGGGGGGTTTTTGTCAAGTTGCATTAAACCCTATATGGGCCGTAAAGTGCTTTACGACTCGTAATTATATACAAAGGTACGAGGTAATCAATGAACAGACTGACTTGCAGGGCGTCCGTCTGAAAAGCACTATATCTACAGGTCGTAAAGGCCCTACGGCCCGTAGATATGTGGTTGTTGAGTACATTAAAAACCCTATACAGCTTGTAAAGACTGTTACGGGCCGTAGAGATCCAGATATATACTTCTTCCTTGCCATCATTTCTTAGAAAACGAAAACAAAAACAAAAACAAAACTCTTAAACTTTAACCCGCCTAAAATCCAATCAACACCAAGCTATCACGATGTCTTCGGGGAACCACAATGATGTTTCGGGTGAATGGGCGTACTCGTTTGACGTATCTTATGTCTCGGAAAGCATTTTCGGACCGTGGTTGAACGTGGTGAGGAGGAGGTTAGATCCATTGGTTACTATAGTGATGGGAAGGCGCTCTCCGAATTGAACCGGCTGGCTGATTTAAACCAAAAATGTGTAGAAGAACCGGAGTACGTAAAGGCCTTTACGGCCCGTATATGTCTAGTTAATGATTAGTTGTCAGTCTGTCTCATCGTACCTCGTGCATCGTGCATATTTACGGCCCGTAGAGGCCTTTACAGCCCATAAAGGCCTTTACGGCCAGTATAGGGTTGGACAAATAAAATCCAACATTATGTGAATAACCGGAGCAAATATGTTTTGCGAATCACATTTTAATGGAAGAAAGTATTTATTATACGCGGATTGAAATAATAGTAAGATTTTCACTGAAAGAACACACAAATAGGATTTGAATTAATGCCCTAAATCTTATTACTAACACAGGGAAGCCATAGAAGAATACTCCAAAGAAGTAGAGAAGGTAGCCTTAAAAACTCTTATGTTCATGGCAAAAGCTTTGAAGATGGCGGATGAAGAGATGACAGTATTGTTCGCCAATGGACTCCAAGCGATTAGGATGAATTACTATCCTCCATGTCCACAACCCGAACAAGTAATCGGCTTTACTCCTCATGCTGATGGTAGTGCAGTCACTTTCCTTCTTCAAGTGGATCAAGTAGAAGGCCTCCAAATAAAAAAAGATGGTATTTGGATCCCAGTTATACCACATCCCAACGCTTTCATTGTTAATGTTGGTGATGTCATACAAGTAAGTTATTCATTCATAAATAATTGTTTGAACTTAACATTACTGATGTTATTAGATGTGATTGTATATGTTCTACTTGGAAATGAAATAATGTTCGCTTTCAGATCGTATCCAATGGAGAATATAAAAGCATTGAGCATCGAGCAGTCGTGAACGCAGAGAAAGAAAGAATATCCATAGCCACATTCATAAACCCGAATTTGGGCGTCGAGATAGGACCTGCGCTAAGCCTCGTTACTCCTGAGACACCAGCAAGATATACAAGGATTTGTTTTGGCGATTTCTTGAAAACCTACTTATCTCGGGAACTTAAAAGCAAAAGTAACATCGAACAATACCGTATATGATGTTCATCTACCAATAAATTGTGAATTATATTTGGAGCTAGCTACTTGTATTACATTTAAAATGTGTTGTGTTAAAGATTGTACGTAAGAGAAATTGTCTGCTTTATAATAGACTATAATCTATCTATGGTATTTAATATTTAACCGTGGTTATCCCTTCTTGTGCAAAGACAATAATACTTAATGCAACTTATTGGCAAATCTTTTCCATCCCTGCCACTCATTAACTCGTAGTATTCAATGACCTCCTTTTTAGTTAGTCATATAGAAGATTCATATACGCCCCACATGCGCGCATATAATGTATAGGGATCGAAGAGATAACGTACAAAGTGTAAGAAGGATTCTCAGCCATTAGATTTAGGCGATGGCAAGATGGTAATTAGCAATCCTAATCATATTTGGGTTAATCTAACCAAGGGTAAATTAGGAAAAACGCGTTTAAATTTCTGTGAAATCGTAACAACAGACATAATCGATACAAAAATTTTCAACGATTGAACCTGATTTTTCATCGTTTTCAACTCGATTAAACGTTCAGAATGATTAAACAATCAAAAACATTCGATTACAAACAAAATCAAAACGTATTTGCAGAAATAGAAGAAAAACAGAGTATGATAATTCAATTGATAAAATTAATCGAATCATATTCAAAAATCACTATCAACACATGTATTATTCAAAGAAACGAACGATGTTGATAATAGAAGAAGAATTAAAGAAAAAAATGGGTTTCAAAAAAGTTCCAGACAATGAAGATCAGAAACTGTTAAACATAAAATCATAAAACGCACTTGGTTTTTTTATAAACGCATTTGGTTTTTTAAACACTATTTAAACTGGTTTTTTACAAAAACGCACTTGGTTTTTGTAAAACGCACTTGGTTTTTGTAAAACGCGCTTGGTTTTTGTAAAACGCATTTGGTTTTTGTAAAAATCACTTGGTTTTTATAAAATGCATTTGGTTTTTGTAAAACGCACTTGTTTTTTGTAAAACGCATTTGTTTTTGTAAAAAGCATTTAGTATAAATAAAACTCATCTTTACCTCATTTTTTCCTTTATTTTCCTCTGTTTTCCTCCAACAAACAAACATCCATATTCACACACAGTTGAGGTAAGGTTTTTATGGATTGGTTATTTTTTTTTTTTTTTTTTCTTCTTTTTCCTTTGTTTTGTGATTAGCGAGAGACATAGAGGTGTTGGCTTGGTTGTCTTCTCCAAAGATAGAGGGAAGTGACTAGATCTGAGCCACGATTGAGGTCGGTTTGAAGGCGAACAACGTGAAGGGTTTTGAAGGCGTCGGAGGTTAAAGGAGAGAGGAGAGAGGGAGCGGTGAGGCTTTGGTCCGGCGGTTGGGTCAGGCAGCGGCGGCGACGGTGGTGGTGGTGGTTGTGGTGGTGGTGGTGGTTAATGAACGATCTGAAAGAAACATTACCCTTTACCCTTTTAATCAACCAAAATTGGGTTAGTTAGAGTTAACTAGGGTTTACACATGTCAAATTGTGGTGGCTTCTTACACTTTGTATGTTAAGGATACTTTGTATCCTATACTTTCTCATAATGTATATATGTGTGGCTCTTGGGGGACAAAAGTAAAGTTGCACTAGTTTTTAACGTTATTTTACTAATTTCGTGAAAATAACGTTAAAAACGACGGACGGTTAATCATTCATCATGTGGTGGCGTGGATAGCCAAAAGACAAAGGGGTACATGCACCGATTGGGTTTGTCCCGATTGCTAAGTGTTTTGTGCCTTATGTCCAAGGCTTGATACCAAACCACATCGAGCCGAGGATCTCACTAGAAGCAGCCTCTCTATTCTTAGGGGTAGAGGTAAGGCTGTTTACATCTTATCCTCCTCATACCCTACCTTAGTGTGGCTATAGGTGGGATTAGCTGAGTATGAGTATGATGATGATGATATAGAAGATTCATATGTGACAAAAAGATATTTATAAAAGATAAGGACACTGTCTTTTTCAATTAATTAAGCTTACATTTCAACACAAGTGTGACTGGGAAAAAGAGTTGTATAACCCCACAGCACTAAAGATCCTTTAAGTATAGATACAAAAGAGTATCATTCCATACCAAATGATTAAACAAAATTAATAACCAATACTATAAGTCATCTAACAAGGTTCATATAAATCGGACTACACCTAACATGTTAAATGATAGTAGTGAATAAACAAACATCACATCGAAGAAAGCAATTATGGAATCGAAGGGAACAATTTTTGGAGTTTCACTTCCCGTTCCAAACGTACAAGAAATCGCTAAGAAACCACTCCAGAGGGTGCCGCCAAGGTATATTCGCCCTGATCAAGACCCTCCAGTCATATCGTCCTTGCCATCTTCAAGGACTCAAGTACCCATTATTGACATCGAACGCTTATCGTCTCAAGAGTTTGTTCATTCAGAAGTCGAAAAAAACTACACCTAGCTT
Organism: Ambrosia x helenae; assembly: GCA_030844895.1. Lineage (NCBI taxonomy): Eukaryota > Viridiplantae > Streptophyta > Magnoliopsida > Asterales > Asteraceae > Ambrosia > Ambrosia x helenae. The sequence goes on along the minus strand of JAUTDX010003843.1, from coordinate 19,083 downwards.
GTAAAGACTGGGGCTTCTTTCAGGTACATGTATGGTTCACATATATTAGCTTGTAAAACATGCATTTCTAGAAAATTTATTTTGTAATTTAATATTACAGTTGATAAATCATGAAGTGAATTATTCATTACTCGAGAAACTAAAGGAAGAAACAAAAGAATTCTTTAAGTTGCCATTAGAAGAGAAAATGAAGTATGCACAAAAGGCAGGAGATGCTGAAGGATTTGGACAAGCTTTTGTTATGTCGGAAGAGCAAAAACTTGATTGGTGTGACATGTTTCGCATGACTACATTGCCTCTTGATCTTAGAAAGCCACACTTGTTACCTAAACTTCCTCAACGATTCAGGTCATTTTCTTATCTTTGTCTCTATATTGTTTATCTACGTCGATCTTAAGTTTTTTATTTAGAATTGATTGATAGTTAAGTTATTCTATGATCGAAGCAGATAAGCACAAACAATAATGGACAAGAAGATATAAAAAAAAATAAGCAATGCCACCTTTTTTCTTTTTGTCATATATAAGAGTTGGTATTTTACTATATTATATATAAACCAATGCTACATTGAATGTAGATACAAACTAAATTTATTAGTTTATACATCAAGCAAACTGATTTTTGTTAATCTATACACTTAACAAATGAATTTTTTTCTTTTTGCATAAATAGGTAATTTTGAATTTGAGAGAGTGTTTGTAAGGGTTGAATGACAAAAAATGTGAAAAATTGGTAGGTCTTGGATTGAAGAGCGACCTTCCATCTCTTTGAGTGCGACAAGTAGCTTGGATATGAGGGGTATATGTGGTTGCGCCATAATTACGTACAAAGTTAAAAAATTACACAACATATATAACTCATTCCACACAGTTATTACACAATGTATATAAATAGGTATACACATATGTGAGTTATGCACGATATCATACAATCCATATACATTTGTTTAGGTCAACTTTTAATAAAATTTATATAGAATCCCGTACTCGATTTTAGGATAGTCGATCAAAATCTTGATTTTATAGAAATAAAAGTCAGCTTTGTTGGGCTTTTCTCATTTTGCCGCTCCCAATATTCAATTGGTTCCATTGTGTGAATTGACAATATGTGATTGATGAAAGCTAGGGTAGTTTTCATTGATAGAATATCAATCCTTGATTTGATTTCATTGATGTACAATAATTTATAATACAAAGGATCCTATCAATATGGAAAGGATAATGATACAATTCAAATATATAAAAGATATACATAACATAATTATCTATTACACCCCCCGCAGTCGAAGCGGGAGGAGACCGGATGCTGAGACTGTCTCTGAAATCTTCAAATAAAACGCGTGGTAGATCTTTCGTGAATATATCTGCAATCTGGTAACGGGAAGGGACGTGAAGAACCCGAACGTGCCCTCGTTGAACCTGTTCACGAACAAAGAGGATGTCTACCTCGATGTGTTTGGTACGCTGATGTTGCACCGGGTTACCTGACAAATAGATGGCGCTGACATTGTCACAGTAGACAAGCGTCGCACGAGAGAGAGGATGATGCAGCTCGAGAAGTAGATTGCGTATCCAACATATTTCAGCGACGACATTAGCAACACCCCGGTATTCAGCTTCGGCGCTGGATCTAGACACGGTGCTCTGTCGCTTGGAGGACCAAGAGATGAGATTATCGCCGAAGTAAATGCAGTATCCGCTAGTGGAACGCCTGGTGTCAGGGCAGCCCGCCCAGTCAGCATCAGTGTATGAAATCAAAGTCTGGGATCCGCAGCCAGTAAGAGTTAACCCAAACGTAGTAGTTCCCTTGACGTACGGATGATGTGCTTGAGGGCGTTCCAGTGATCAAGACGGGGAGAGTGCATATGCATGCAAATCTGCTGAACAGCGTAAGAGATATCAGGTCTCGTGAATGTCAGGTATTGGAGCGCGCCAGCAAGACTCCGGTATAAAGTGGGTCATGAAACAGCTCACTGGTGTGGTCACTAAGTTTGCTGTTTGTGTCAACTGGAGTGGAAACTGGATTGCACGACTGCATACCGGCACGTGCAATAATGTCAGTCGCATAGGACTGCTGTGAGAGAAACATGGTGTCTTTGATGCGAGACACAGAGATACCCAGAAAGTAGCTGAGAGGGCCAAGATCCTTCATGGCGAATTCTTTTGATAGTTGTCCCATGAGAGAATGATGAAGTTTGTTAGAAGATGTGACTAGTAGAATGTCATCAACATAGAGAAGAAGGTAAGCGGTGTGAGACCCCTGATGAAAAGTAAATAAGGATGCATCGCTCTTACTGTGACTGAACCCCATAGATAAGACAAAATCGGTGAAGCGTTGGTACCATGCTCGTGGGGCTTGTTTGAGACCATAGAGAGACTTTTTAAGCAAACAGACATGATCAGGAAATTGTTTGTTACGAAACCCCATTGGCTGGTACATGTAAACTGTTTCATTCAGGTGCCCGTGTAAGAAGGCGTTTGTAACGTCCAGCTGATGTACAGACCACTGCTTAGAGAGAGCAATGGAGAGAACAGTACGAATAGTGGCCGGTTTAACAACCGGACTGAACGTTTCCCCACAATCAATGCCTACCTGTTGTAGACGACCATCACACACCAATCGAGCCTTATAACGTTCCAGTGCCCCATCCGATCTGTATTTGTGTTTAAATAGCCACATACTACGAATAACATTCATGTCCGGACGTCTAGGTACTAGTTCCCAAGTTCCGTTTCTAACAAGTGCATTATACTCAGTAGTCATGGCGGAGTACCATTCCGGTATAGTCAGGGCATCAAGTGGGTTTTTGGGAACGGGTACAATGGTAGTGGTGTTAAGGTTAAATGGTTGTTTTGGTTTAAATATCCCGCTCATGGAGCGAGTATGGATGGTCCGGGACGGTGGTGGTGGAGGATGCGGAATGGGTAAAGGGTGGGCAGGAGTCGGTGGTGATGGATGGGACGGTGTGGGCTGGGCAGATGGTATAGGGCTGGACGAGTGTTGAAGTGGGTCGGCTACAGGGTGTGTAGGCGTTGTTGGGCTAGTAGTGGGGGTAGGGTGTTGGGCCGTGGGGTTGGGTTGTTGGGCCGAGGGCTGGTGTGTGGATGTGGGAGTATGGGGACAGTGAACGTGTGGTGAAAGATGGTGTGGGAAGGGTTCGTCTAAAAAGGTGTAGGTGGGTGGTGGTGCGATGGATTGTTTAAAGGGGAAGGTGGTTTCGTCGAAAACTACGTGTCTGCAAATAGAGACCTGTTTGGTTTGCAAGTCAAGGCAACGGTACCCCCTGTGGGAAGGAGGATAACCGAGAAAGACGCATGGGTGAGCACGGTGATCAAGTTTATGAATGGTGGTGGATGGGGTGAGAGGATAGCAAAGGCACCCGAAGACGCGGAGGTGGTCATATGTGGGTGTGGAGTGGTATAAATTTCGGTGGGGGTTTGGTTGTTGGTGACTTTATTGGGCAGGATATTAAGTAAATAAGTTGCGGTTTCAAGTGCAAAATGCCAAAAATAAGTGGGTAAAGATGCGTGGGCCAAGAGGGTGCGGATAACATTATTGATGGTGCGAATTTTTCTCTCAGCTTTACCGTTTTGTGAGGAGGTGTAGGGGCACGATAAACGGTAAAGAATGCCATTGGTGGTGAAAAAATTTTGAAAAGAGTTATTTACGTATTCGCCACCATTGTCACACTGAAAGGTTTTAATGGTGCGCTCAAATTGGGTTTTAATTGTCGAGGTAAATTGAATAAAAGCATTAAAGACATTCGACTTTTGGGTGAGAGGGTATGTCCATAGGAAATTTGAATGATCATCTAAAAATAAAAACATAATATTTATGGCCTGAAGAACTAATAACGGGAGAGGTCCACACATCACTATGAATAATATCAAATGGTTGAAACAACAAGTAGTAGAAGAAAAGAACGGTAAACGAATACTTTTGCCAAAAACACATGAGTCACAAACATGTTTATCAAATTTATTAAAAGAAATAGAACTATTATTTTTAACTGAAAGTAAAGACGAGCGTCCTGGATGGCCAAGACGTTGGTGCCAGAGATCCGCAGAGATGGTGACAAAGGCTGAGGGAGTGGAAGAGGAGGACCCGAGCACCAGAGGGTAGAGATCACCGCGTGCTGTTGCATCGCAGGAGTGGAGCCCGCGTCTTGAGGTCCTTCACAGAAAAACCAAACGGGTCAAATTCAACAGACACGGAATTATCCCTAGTAAACCGACGAACGGAAAATAAGGTTTTTGACTAGTTTTGGGTGAATATAGTACGTTTTTCAGGACAACGGGTGGGAAAGGTTTGGGTAGGTATTTTGTACCCTGTCCTAGTACCGGAATGGTATGACCATTACCTACTATAATAAATTGAGGAATGCACGTATTAGAAAAAGAATGGAACTCACCTTGGTCGTGTGTCATAGTGGAGGATGCACCGATATCCATGTACTGCGTTGGATCGGGCTGCTGAAGGGACATGGTGTAGAGAGCCTGCTCGATGTCCGTTGGGCTATAAGCTGCATAATTATTCTGCTGTGGACGGGGCCCAATAATCCAGCTTGTGACTGGGCCGCTTGGTTAGAACTGCTGGGGCCGAGCAGAAGTGGGGTAAGGGCACACGGGATTGGGCCAAGGGAATGGGGTTGGGAAGTGTATTGAGAGTATTGGGCTGGCATAGATTGTTGTTGGGCCTGAAAGTAATTTGGTTGAGGAAAGAAGGGGTAGGGCGAAGGGAATTGGGGAGGCCAGTAGTATGTGTTTGGGTTTGGACCACGACTGAAGTTACCACGGCCTTGACCGCGGCGAGGGAATCGACCACGTCCGCGACCGTAGGAACGTTCAGTGGGCCGGTTTTGTTCAGGTGGTTGGGTACGGTTGGTGGGTAGTAGCGCTAAGGGCATTGGATGCAGTTTTGGAAGCGGCCAAGGCTCGTTCGGCTTTGTCGGATTCGGCTTGAATGAGTTTCGAACGGGCATTGTAGAAGGTAGGTAGTGGGTGGGTATTTTTTAAGATAGTGGATATACTTTCGTATTGGTCGTTTAGGCCGGCCAGCAGTTGAAGTACCAAGCGGTCGTTGTCAACTGGCGCGTCAACATTGGCAAGTTGATCGGCCAGGACTTTGAGTGCCTGACAATAGGCAGACATGTTAGAGAAACCGTCCAAGCGTGTATTAGAAAACTTACCCATAAGATGTATAGCCCGAGCACTTTTGTTGTCATGAAACAGGTCTTCGATGGCGACCCAGGCCTCGTGTGCATTGGAAATATTGTTGATGATGGTGTGTAGTAAGTCGTTTGAGATGGTGGTGTACATCCATTGCAGCACGATAGCATCGAGGCGTTCCCACTCGTCATTGGCATTGGAAGACTCGGCTTCATCAAGATCAGAAGAGATGACGCGCGGCTTTAAGTGATCGGCAACCATACATGCCTTGCAGTGAAGCTTGAAGAGAGTAGCCAAGAAGAATATTGAGACGACTCGATCTCGAGAGTTATGGGAACATAATTCTTGATATTCGAGACAGTAGCAGCCGGGTGAAGTTTTGATTCAACATTGATGGTGGGTGTTACGGTTGAGGAATTACTTGGAGAAGACATAGTGTAGGAGAAGGATATGTGAGGTAGAAGAAAAAGATGTTGGTCAGCTCTGAAGATAGCCGACGGCAGCAGCAGAGGGGCAGAGGAAGAATGGAGGATCGATTAGGGTTTAGGATTTACTCTTGATACCATGATAGAATATCAATCCTTGATTTGATTTCATTGATGTACAATAATTTATAATACAAAGGATCCTATCAATATGGAAAGGATAATGATACAATTCAAAATATATAAAAGATATACATAACATAATTATCTATTAGCTGCCTTCGGGGCGGGCATGCAGGCCGGCTTTTCCCTGGAACAGGAGACGGGTAGGTGCGCGGGGCTCGTCCGTGCGGGTTGGGCGCCTGATGGAGCTACCTTTCGCCAATGGGTGCTGCGTACGGAGTTCCCCGTGCGATCCTTAGTTGGCGTTCTAAAAAAGTTGATGTGGATTTCAATTACTACTAATGATTAGTAATTAACAATTTACTACACATATTCAATTCCCACTAATAACCATTTTCATGCAATTTTTCATTAGTCATGCAAATTTGAATCACTCTTTCTATAAGCGTAGACCCAGCCAAGTGCTTGGCCCTTTGGAACTGTTTAGGTCACTAGGGGAGATTCACCCTTTTGAACCGGTGATACTAGAAAATTCGTGTACAATGTGTACTCAATCATTTAATAAACATGTAACAAAGTTTATTCTTTACTTCTTTTAATTAATATGGCTTGAAGACACTGTAACCATCAACACTCTTGAGTGTGTGGCGTTTTTGCTTTTGAAAGGGAGACATTAGTACATAAGTCGGCTTGCTTTATACTAATGAATGATTGTGTTTGTCTATGTGCTCTCAACGAAAATTATGGAACAATATATTCAAAATTTAATTACTTGACTTCAATTCTAATATATAAGATTATTTAATTTACATTTTCCTTTTGAATTGTCTACCAGAAAAAAAAGAGCACTTATCAAATACTATTTACATAGTCGGCATCTAAATTATAAGAGACGGGAGATAATGTATTTATTTGGTTTAGTCAAGCTGTCATTTTTGTTTTTTAGCGTTTGTCTTTGCTGATTGCTCAACATAAGCTTCTTGGATCCTAGTGTATCTAAAAAGATCACTTGTTTTTTTTATTCTCCTGGCCTCCCTGGGTGGTTACGTGGAGGTGGGTAAACAACAATGAGGTGAGCTAATCAGATGCTAGTAAAAATGTCAAATTTATTTTTTTGGTTTAAGGGGGAAGGGGCCAAAGGGGTGAGATTAATTCTAGAAATTGGTTCAGGCGTTATGAGAAGCTCAATTCAACAAAACCAAGTCTCCGGTCCGGCTGGTGCTCGTAATCATAGTGGGTTGGGGACCATTCCTGGCACTTTGACTTAAATACTGCGGTCAATGGATCCGGGTGTTTTTAATTAGACAAAATGGTGTATTCAGTTGATGATATCTTTGGTGAAGTGCATTCCGTGGTATCATATGGTATAACCTTATGGCGACTAAACACAAGGCGGAGTTGGAGAAATGGGAATTTTTGATGACATGGGTAAGAAAATTTATGATGTAATAGTAGTAAACTATACGGTGTTTCACCAGACGTTTTACATTGTGTTTGTGTCTTACTCATAGAATGTATTGTATATTTGGACGATAATTAAAGTTATTTGTTGTTCAAAAAAAAAAAAAAGACTAACAAATTTATTAAAAAACAATTATTTATAATTTAAAAATATCCAACCGTTGTCAATCTTATGGTTCTTTCAGATGTGCAGAAACCCGACCTCCATCTGTTTGAAAACACGATATTGGAGTAATCGGTAAACCTCGTCTCCCGTCCAAGACGAAAAAATCGGCACCACCCGTATTCGCTATTTATCTGTATGCCGCAGAAATAATGAGGAGAGTGGGAATCGAACCTAGGTCACAAAGAATACTAAGTCTTTTCTCAACCACTCAATCACTACCTCATCTGCAAGAGTAGCAATTAGTTATTTTTTTAATGGCCAATTGGAATCACTCACTGACTACTGGTTGTATCATCGTGCCACCAGTGTACCACGCAATCATATTCCCCTGTTAAGTCACAAATTCAGGAAGAAACTCATAATTATAAAAAAACCCTCGTATGAGATTTAACCAATGACCTTAGGGTGAAAGGGGTGCTCAATGAATATTTTTTTTCACTTAACTGATTTTAACCAATCATGTTTTGCCACATCACTTCACTGAAACACGTTTTTGTAGGCAGCACTCCACTGATTCTTTTATTTAATTCCATTTAAATACCCAAACCTTTTATTTTTTACATTTTTACCCGGTTTTTTACATTTATTTTCTACTATTTCAACCGTCCCACCGAACAGTCAGCCAAATTTAATTTTTTTTTATCTTGGAAATCGTCGACTAGTTTGAATTGACTCAACTAAACGGTCAGTCAGGAATTAAATTTTAACAGTGTCACCGTCGTGGTATATAAAGTGATCAAACCGTGGGGTAAAAAAACCACAACTTACCACGGTGTATAAAAAGACCAAACACACAAAAAATGAATCCGTGGACCGAAGAGGAAGAAATGGCCCTTGTGGTTTGCCACAAGTACGCCCAAACGACCCCGAAATTCAATAAACTACGGGGGGACAAAGGCGAAGACTACCCCCGGATGTGTTTTGGGTCACGTGTTTAGCGACTTCATCCCAACAGTGGGCACCAAACACCATCAAGACCATCCGAGACCTCCCAGTCAAGTGGGAGGATCTCAATATCAAGTGTGCGAGGTGGACCACCCTTACGAGCAAACGATGAGGGACGATCCGGACCTCGATAACGAGTTGGCCATCGGCTTCACAAGCTATGAGTATGAGGCTCTTTACGGCTAACAATTCGACAATGTTGAGGAACGCGCTTGTTGTGCCAACCTTAAGTTTATTTTTTATTTGTTTGGTTTATGTAATTTTAATTTTTATGTTTAATGAAATGTCCTTTCTTTATGTTTTTGATTTATTTAAATGGTAAACATATGAAACAAACGGTAAAATTAAATAACACTAAAACACACGGGGGTAAATTGAAAATTTTGCATTTTTATAAAAAAACCAACAAACCAACCGGGTACCAGCACGGTAACCATAACCAGCAAAACGGTTCACAGGACCATTACCAGCGTGTATGGCGGTGATAATACCGTGCTGGTTGTTGGTACCCGTAAACATTTTCGGTAGGCGCCCCGTCCCCCTTTTATACGCTATAATGTCTTTGGCACAAGTAGTTTTTTTTTTTTGAACGGCAAATTTTCACTCCTTGTGGGACTTGAACCCATGACTCCCCTTAGGTGTTCCTAGAAGCTATTGCTTCTACCATTTGGTCACCTTTGGCACAAGTAGTTATTATTATTTATTTAAAAAAAGACTGCATGATGAATCTTAAAATCAGTTGCATTTAAGATTGCTTGATGCTCATTTAATGTATCTTAAAATTATCAAACTTTAACTATTCAATGAGACACTAACTGATTCATTTAATTACGGTAAACAAGTCAACATTTAAGGTTTCTCCTCTGTTTACGAATTTAGAAACCATACACCCCTTAATTGAATTGATACATCATGATCCACATCATGCAGCAATAGGAGCCTGCCACATACCCCAAAATATGATGTCACATCATAAAATATAATGTCACAGAGTGTATGAAACCTAGAACCCCCATTTATTAATATATTTTTCATGTTTTTCACATAAGGTTTCTCTCGAAAACATGGCTCCGGACCGAACTGTGTTTTTTTCATTCTTTTTTTGTTTTATTTTTCCTTTATGGCATAAAAGTCCAAAAAGCTCAAACCGTGAAATCAAACCGGAGGAATTAAACTGTTACTAACGGTTTGGTTTGATTCGGTTTAAGAATTCTACAGTTTGGTTCTGATTTACAAAAGTTAAAACTGTTACTAACTGGTTTATGACTTGACCAAAAAAACTACCAAATTATTAGACACCGAAAAGTTAGCTGTTGTAGCTTCACGTTGAATTTTATTGAATATTATTTTCTATAGAGATATGCAAGCTGGTCAAAAGTTTTAGTATTTTAATAGCTTATAAAATTCAAATTACTGTTGATGTGATATTTTCAATTCCCTTGATTTTAATGCACACTGAATTCATCTGTTACTTTAATTTTCTTTCTAAACCTTTTGTTTTACCCCACCCATCGCATGTATTATTGACATATTTTATACTCTCTTGACCAACTTAATTAATCCAAACGAAGTTGATTAATCTAAACACATTTCAGAATAAAACACAACTCATTTTCTGACTCACTCCACATCAAATCCATATTAAAATAATTAATAATCACACTAATCATTCATGCATATCCAAGCATATCTATAAAAACGTATCTTAATTTTTTTACACAAATATGTTTAATTAAAAACTAGTTAAAAATGAACCGAATCTCTAAAACTCTAAGCAGTGTTTTGAAGCATCAAGCATGGACCAGACCGGTTTGACTGGAAACCCAGGGTCAAATCGGTCTGGGTCGAGTGGGTATGCATCCAAACGGGGGTTGGACTGGTGGAACCGGCGGTCAGACCGGAAACCCGACTTGTTAAACCCCGTTTTAAGGGGTGGTGGAACCAGATTTTTTAATATATATTCAAATATTACCTTTTAATTTTACGAATCCATTCGGGTTCTTACATCCGGTCCGACCCGTTGGATCAGTCGGACCAGTGGACCAGTAAATAGACAAGTTCGACACCCGATCTGATTCTAAAAACATTGACTCAAAAGTCATATGTTAAACCCGAACCCTTTTTAAAACTTTTAATCTTTAATAACGACATTAATCATCATTTATACATTATCCAACTAATTTCTAAATCACTAATATTAATTCTTTTCCGTTACACAAACATGTTTAAAAAAATCAGTTAAAAACAAACCAAATCTCAAAATAGTCAAGAGTCGTAAGTTAAAGTCAAAACCATCCACATCTATATATGAACCCATATTGGACATCTTCCTTTCCCTCTTTATTCATCAACTTATAAAACAATAATAATATTCTTCAAAGCTGGTGTTATTAACAATATGGGTTCTGGGCTTTCTTCATTTGTTGCTGATGTGCAGCATACAGTCAGGTCCTCCAGAAAACAGGGTCTGGGCGATTTACCAGAGAGTGTTGTGGCCTCGGTTCTTGTATACTTGAACCGCAACAGATTTGTCGGGTCGCAGCTCTTAACCGGGCTTTTCGGGCCGCTTCGTCTGCTGATTTTGTATGGGAATCGAAGTTACCGAACAATTACAAGTGTATTATATCCAGGGTGTTTGATCATGAGGATGGTGATGATAAATTGTTGTTTAAATTTGTGTAAGAAAGATATTTTATGCAAGATTGTCTCGACCCAATTCCATTGATGGTGATACAAAGGTAAGAATAGTTGTTGATCAAAGATTTAGAGGGTGTTTGGGATTCGTTTTGAATCTGATTTTTAGATTATTGCGTTTTCAAAACGCAATAATCAGTTTTAGCGTTTGGGATTGCGTTTTGAAAACGCAGATAATCAGTATTTTAGGCTACCAAAACGTAATAATCTATAAGCAGCTCCACCCCTTGCGAATGAATTGCATCATTGATCTGTTAGAAGATGTTATAATGTACATATCTGGGATATGTAAATCGTAGTCGTAGTGATTTTTAACATGGGTTTAATGAACACAATAAGGGGGTAAAGTTGCTTAAATTTTGGGTAATAATTTTAAGGGTTTTAAATGATATGAACTCACACGGAATTCGCGAGTTTAGGTTTAGTTTTAGACACTTTTGGTTAAAAGTGTCATGTGTTAACCGGTGAGTTTACGGGTAACCCGTGTTTAACCCAAATTTTCTAAAATGTATTATGTGATAAGGATTTGGTTCAAATGAGAACCTTTCCCCAAATTGAGAACTGAGAGAACCATTCTGGGCTACACATTTCTCTAAGGCAAAAAAAAAAAAAAAATTTTTTTTTTTTTTTTTTTTTTTTGCAAAAAATCGCTGCTTTAAATGTAAGAAATTTTTTTTTTTTATTTTTTTTGTATTTTTTTTTTCAGTATACACATGTGAATAATTGCATTTACACATATGTATAATGCAATATACACATATGTATAACTGAAATATACACATATGTATAGCTGAAAAATGCTATATACACATATGTATAAATGAAAAAAAAAATTCAAAAAAAATAAAAATTTTTTTTTCCTTGCATAAAAATGTGTTGCGATTAAAAAAAAAAAAAAATTTTTTTTTTTTTTTTTTCCTTTATATGAAATGTGTGGCCCAGCCAGAATGGTTCTCTCAGTTCTCAAATAGGGGTTGGTCTCTTAGGATCCCTACCCTATGTGATAATATAAGCTATTATTTATTTATTACGCTAAATAGATTGGTATATGTTAAACATAATTGCTATGAATAATATTTTTAATACAGTATCTTTTCAGAAAATAAAATGAAATTCTTTATTCTGGGTTTAAACATGAGGTGTTCATTTCAATCCTAAATACGTTGTCATGTTCGGTTCAAGTGGGGGTGACATGATTTTTTGCATTTGGGTTTGACCCGTCAACCTGTGAACGCGACCTGTTTAACCGACCTAATTAATACGTTATTTGTATTAATTGTGATAATTAAAAGAGAATGAAAGGCAACAAAAAAATGAAATCTTGGACATGATAGAAGCATGCAATGCTGCTATAAAATGAGTTATTTGCTATGTCTATAGTTTACTGATAAAAAATTTCATTTTTTGCAGAAAGTTTGGTTGCATAAGGGTACAGGGAACCTTGTGTGTTGATATCTTTTAACGGTTTATCGATAACCGGCATTGATGACCGAAGATACTGGAGTCGGATTCCTACCGAAGAATCAAGGTAAAACATAATTAATAGTCTCTTGATTTTGGATTAACATATTAAAGTTAAAGTGTTTGGATGAAACATTGAATTGTTTTTTTTTTTTTTTTTTTTTTTTTTTTGTGGATGTAGATTTCATTCAGTGGCCTACTTGCAGCAAACTTGGTGGTTTGAAGTTTCTGGAGAGGTGAGTTCCCATTCACAGCGGGGACATACAGCCTCTCGTTCCGCGTACAACTTGGCGGTTGGGAAAGCGGTTTGGGCGTCGGGTGTGCAATTGTGATCAGATTCATGGGTGGGACAGAAAGCCGGTGAGATTCCAGTTGGGAACTTCTGATGGTCAAGAAGCGGTATCCGAATGCTATTTGACATCACCTGGGATGTGGAATCTTTATCATGTTGGTTAATTTTGTGGTTGAGGATTCTAGGGTACCAATGAAGGTTAAGTTCTCCATGATGCAGATTGATTGTACACATACTAAAGGTGGTTTGTGTGTGGATTCAGTGCTCATTTGTCCTAAATGAACTTTGTAACTAGTAGAGGACCTCTCGTGGGGTTTGTCGACCCTAAAAACTTGACGTGGGATATAGAGACGAATGAGGTGGATGTTAAGGAGAGTGGGAAATCCGTGGCCAGAGACGGCCCCTAAACGAAGGGGGGCATTTTGTTAGAGACGAACACAGAGAGGAGAGAGGCAGTTGGTCTGTGAGGGGACCCAAATGAAGAAAGGTTTCGTTTTATAAGAGCACCTGAAATGAGTCTGGGATGTAAACTCTAACTTGGAAGAGAGAAGGATGAGGTGGAGGAGAGAGGCAGTAGTATGGTGGGAAGAGAGAGGAGAGTAGGAAGTCCGTGGGCCAAGGGCCCGGTTCATGAAGGAAGCGGGCGTTTTGTGAGAGGGGGAGGGGAAGAGACAGGTTCATAGAAGGTCCCTGCGGAAAATCCGCAGTAACGATCTATGAACTCTGACCCATTTCTGATGCTATTATTGAAATCAGAGGTCAGGAGATTTTTTAGATTTGGAAATACCTTTGGGTATCTTTAGGCTATGAAGTAATTTTGTATGTAAATAAATATATGGGATAATACACATTGTTGCGTGTGAGAGATATCAAGATTTTGAACTAATGAGGTGATTTGAGTTTATAAAAATTTGGAAACTGTTAGCAAGTTTTACATTTATGCAGTTTAATAAAATATTTTCTCTGAGGTCTCCTATGATTTCGAAGAATACTAGTGTACTGTCCTCTTCACTAAAGGGGCATAAAGACTAGGGATCCCCCGTCCCAGGATGTTTACTGATTATTCATGTTGCAGCTTACAGGTGTGATTCGAACTCAGTATCTCTAGCTGGCCTCAGGACTAACATCATCGTTGTTACCAACTCAACTAGCCATCATAGGCAGGAAATCAAATACAAAGAACATAACAAAAACTGATAAGAAAAAGTAAAAAGTTGTGCAACAATGCGAGACAAAAAAAAAACACCCCTTAGATCATGATTTTTCAATCTTCAACCATTGTCATTCTAGAGCGAAGAATCTTCAATCTTTAATTGGAAAACAAACTAAAACAAATAAAAAAAAAAAAGAAGAAGAAAATTTAAATTTGCTTGTGAAATTCAAGGTGGCAGTCTCCTAATAAGTGCGTGGCCTGAGATCAGTGGCAAATCTTGGTTCTTAAATTGTTGGTGGTTGGACTCGATTTTTTTTATCGGTAGTTGCCTGAAGATCAAAATCAGTTGGGCCCGGACTCAATTCACCTAAGAAAATCACAAAATTCCACTAATGCGATGTGCCAAAAATTGCTGGGGCCTGGGGCCCCTTCGGGCCTTAAAGAAGTTGATCCCCTGCCTGCCTAAGATTGCTTGAATGACACTGTATAATATATAAATACCCAGAGAAAAAATGCACATGCTTCTTTTTTAAATGACAATCGAAACTTTCATTCAAAAACATCAAATCGGATCATCATAGCAAGATGCTACCATGATCGTTAACAACAATATTGTAGAATTTTAGGGTTTGAATGACAAACAAACAACAACAAGTGAGCCAACACAAACTCAAGATCAACACAACTGATGTAGTCGACAAAAACGGTGACAAATCTCTTATTAACCCAACCCAAATCAGTACCCACCAGTTACCCAATAATCTCAGCAAATCACTGAGATTATATCAATACAAAGTTAGTCACAGATCTGCTGATTATCAAGATCAGCAGATCAAGACTTAAAGAAACAATACAAACAAACTTACAATCTAACAGACGAACCCTAACAGATGAAACCCTAAAACCAGAGAGAAAACAATACAGAGAAAGAAAATAAAATGACAACGACTGAACAAAATATCTCGAGACAAAGCTTTAAATACTAGCTCTCGAAGCTTCGACGAAGATGCCAATCAGACGGCTACGATTAAAGCAATCCAACGGTTGAGATGTAACCTGCCAATAACTCGTAACAACCACTTATAACGAACCAGTTCAAGAAACAGTTCAAACTCTTAATGTTATGAACCTTTTCAACTATAACCAGATAATAAACGGTTTAGGCCCCAAACAATTATAAGCCCAAAACTGATACCCAATCCATCATCCATCTAAACGGTTTAGGCCCAAACAATTATAAGCCCAAAACTGATACCCAATCCATCATCCAATCTGATATCAAAATCAGACTGATCCAACAACAAGCCCAATACAAACATGTTTATATTTGAATTATAAGATAGAAATAAATAATAATGTAAATTTATACATTATTTCAACATCCCCCCTTAATTCAAATACTAAACATGTTGCTTAGGCCTAGCTTACCACACAGATACTCATGTTGAGCTCATAGAGCCCCTTCGTAAAAAATATCAGCTATTTGCTGATCTGAAGAAATCTTAATAGCTTTGATAAAACCAGCACTTATTCTTTCTCTCAAAAAATGCCAGTCTATATCAAAATGTTTGGTTTTATCATGAAATACTGGGTTCTCTGCTATAGAAATAGCAGACTTACTATCACAATATAAGTTTAAAGGTAACTTGCTTTGAACTCCTAATTCTTTTAACAAATTAGAAATCCAAACAAGTTCACAAGCAGTAGAGCACATTGCTCTATACTCAGCCTCAGCTGATGATCGAGCAACTGTGCTTTGTTTCTTGCTTTTCCAAGAAACCAAACACTTTCTATGAAAACACAATACCCAGTAACAGATTTACGAGTAACCAGACACTTAGCCCAGTCAGCATCAGAATAAGCTGACAAGGTCAAGTCCCCTTTCTCGAAACATTATCCCTTTTCCAGGTGAATGTTTGAGATATTGAGTAACCTCAGAGCAATTTTTAGAACATTCTGGGTTGGTTTGTGCATGAACTGACTCAGGAACTGAACAGAATAACTTATATCAGGGCGAGTTAATGATAGATTATTAACTTCACTATAAGCTTCTGAAAGCCAGTTTATGTCCTCAAGAATTTGGCTATTCTTATTATCTAGAATGGATGTGGCATGATTCTGTTCAATGGGAACAGACACAGGCTTACATCCAAGATAGCCAAATTCACTAGAAGATCTAGGCAATACTTCCTTTGATTTAGACATATACCCTGTTCAGAGTACAACACTTCTATACCAAGAAAGTATTTTAACTTCCCTAAATCTTTTATTTGAAAACTTTTCTTTAACAAATTCTTAATTTTACTTATCTCATTTCATTATTTCCTGTAAGTACTATCATCAACATAGACAATAAACAATAAACACATCATCATGTGACTTAACAAACATTGAATAGTCACATGCACTCTGAACAAAACCTATGTTTTTTTTAAAACATCAACCAATTTTTCATTCCACTTTCTTGGTGCTTGTTTTTAGACCATATAGTGACTTAACAAGTTTACACACCTTAGACTCATTACCAGAAGAATATCCTTCTGGTAATTTCATATACACATCTTCACTAATAGCACCATATAGAAAGGCATTGTTTATATCAAGTTGGAACAAAGTCCAATTGTTATAAACAGCTAGACTAAGTACACACCTGACAGTAACCATCTTAACAACTGGTGAAAAAGTTTCACCAAAATCAAGTCCCTCTCTTTGATTAAAACCTTTAGCTACAAGTCTGGCTTTGTACCTATCTATTTCACCATCAGACTTATACTTTATTTTATAGACCCACTTACATCCTATGGCCTTTCTGTTTGGAGGCAAATCAGTAACAACCCAGGTGTTGTTCCTGTATAATGCTTCCATCTCAGTATTCATAGCCTCTATCCACTTGGGATCTTGTGAGGCTTGTGCATAGGAAGTGGGTTCTAAGGACTTATTTAACTAGTTACAAAACACAAATTCTCATGAGTCAAATTAGAGTAATTAACAGATTTCTCCACACCATATTTGACTCTCCCTTCTAACACATAGTCATTAAACTTTCTAGGTAACACAGATTCTCTATTAGACTGTCTAATAGTGAACCTACTTCCCTCAGGAGTCCTTGTGTCATCAACTGATCCCTCAAACCCTGAGTTATCAAAGTCTCTACCATCTGATCCTTCAGGTTGCTGATCAAAACTTAAGTTCTGATCTACATCTCTGGAGGTTCTGTGGGAAACTTCTGATTCCTCATCAGGTGAGTGATCATTAGCACTAAAGGGTTCCCCTTCATCATTGGGAAGGTTTAAAAAATTTTCTTTTGTTTTGTCACTTAAGGTAATATCATTTTCAAAAGAATCAAAAAAATTCAAATGGTTTAAATTGTTAAAAACATTTCTTTAAACTCAGTTTTAAAGGGGTAAATATTTTCATAAAACTTTACATCCCTTGAAAACTCTATTTTCTTAGTTTCTAAACACAAAATTTTTATACCCTTTTTTACAAAGGAGTATCAAATTAGAACACATTTATCAGCCCTGCTATACATTTTGTCAGGACCATCTAAAATAGTTTTAAAACATAAACAAACCAAAATTTTTTAAGTGACTAAGTTCAGGGGGGAACCCATATACTAACTCATAGGGACTCTTACCATCTAACACAGAAGAAGGAATCCTGTTAATAAGATAAGCAGCAGTAAGAACACAATCAGACCATACCTAAGGGGAACACTGCTTTGAAACAGTAATGCTTAGCTGTATTCAAAAGATGCCCGTGCTTCTCTCCACAACACCATTTTGTTGTGGAGTGTATGCACAGGATGTTTGATGCAATATTCCTTTCTTATTACAAAAAACATTCATTTGTTTGTTAACAAATTCTGTCCCATTATCAGATCTAAACACTTTAATTCTTTTAGAAAACTGAGTGATAATTAACTCATAGAAATTAACAAGATTCTCAAAAACATCACTTTTACTTTTTAACATATACACCCAAACTGACCTAGAATAGTCATCAACAACAGTAAGAAAGAACCTATATCCTTCTCTGCTAGTGATCTTATAGGGACCCCATACATCAAGATGTACCAGGTCACCTACACCCTTTGATTTGTGATCACTAAGAGGAAAAGGAACCCTAACCTGCTTGGCCTTGTGACACACCTCACAAGGCTCAGAACCAGACTCACCAATGTTTAAAGTATCTTTTAAAACAGCTAGAACTTGACTAGAAGGGTGACCTAGCCTACTGTGCCAAAGACTGTGTTCAGTAACACTACTAAAACACAAATTGCTAACTTTAACACCTTTCCAACAAAATACAGGCCATCCTGCTGTCTACCAGTCCACCAGGACTTTCCTTGACTTGGAATCCTGAAACAAAACATTGGTGCTCATTGAACAAAAACATCTAACTTATTGTCTTTAGCTAGCTTATGTATTGAAACTAGATTAACACAATAATCAGGTATATAAAACACATCATGCAAAATCACACCATCAGCTAACACAATATCACCTTTTTAGTGACCTTAGCATTGGTGCCATTAGGGGTGTTTAACTTCATGTTATATTTTGAAACATCAACACAGTTAACTAAACATTCATCATTTCCTACCATGTGTTGGATTGGGCACCAGAATCCATTATCCACCCAAAGAACAGAACATACTTAATGTAACATCGCAAAAATTTTCCCCCAAACTTTTATACACAAAGCCCTCGTTTTATACGTTTTTTTATACAATGTGCCTAACACACACAACATTATATAAATATATATATATATATGTATTTATAATAATAATAATAACATTTCATATTTTAGTTAATGGCAAAAAATATAATTTCGTAAAGTCGTGAGATCTGGACATTTTGTATATTAATTCGTAACATTTCGTGGGAAAACATAATATTAGTTCTATATATATATATATATTAAAGGTTAAAAATCAAAAAAAAAAAACAACAAAACCGCTTGGGGCTGGGAATGGAAAGCCCAATCCGGTTCAAATCTTAACACAAACAACACCCACCACTAGGCCACATCTAATCTTGTGATCCAAACAAAGCTTTTAATTTTAACAACTATTTCAAGACAACAAAGTTGGACTTTTAGAAGTCAAACCCTTTGCCGACACTTTGACTCGTAATTGCAACCGTCTTCAATCTAAATTTGGAGGTTATTTCCTTTGATTCGTGCAATTA
>JAUTDX010003842.1:0-26763 GCA_030844895.1 Ambrosia x helenae | reverse complement strand
GAAAAATTTTTCTTTTATCGCTTCGTTCTCTTTGACTTCGGGAAATTTTCGGGACGAAAATCTCTTTCAACAGGGGGATGATGTGACACCGTCTAGGTCAACATTTTATAAACACATAAGTCTACCTTAGCGAAAAACGTTTATTAAACATACTTGATGGGGTCAGTCGAGTCGGAACACAGTTCGTATTGTCCAGGGTTCAATGATTCGGATGATCATTGGGTTAATTACACACACACGTTACGAGTCCCGTTGTTGGTGAATTACATAAACTAATTAAGTGTATGTGTAGACTAGTTGTCGTATGGTGGATTATATGCTTAGATGTGTCTAAATGATGTGTAGATAATCATCCGTGCTTAAATATTAAAACATAGACTAAGGTTGCATGCTCGTATGTTAAGGTGCGTTAATATGCGTTATAAACACGACAAACTGGAAAACTAGGAAAAACATGAGTCCTGGTTTTCGACCACATCGAGTGGGCGAACCTGGAGATTAATCTTGGTTCGACCCTTAGCAAAGGGCGAACCTGGAATGTGGAAATGAAAAAGTTTCATTCGACCAGAACATGCACATTCGACCCTGTGAAAGGGGCGAATGTGGGTACATTCGCCCAGGTAAAAGGGGCGAATGTGGACATAGTATAAAAACCCACACACTTTGTCATTTTTCACCATTTCACAAACCCTAAACGCCTCTAAACACTCTCTAGCAACTTTAAACATTGGGGAACGAGTTTTTGCCCTTGTTTTCTATAATCTAACCTACAAACATCTTCTACACAAAGATCTAAGGTGTGTTCTTCATTCTAAATCATTTTTAAAGCATTTCTATTCGTTTTCATTAAACCCCAAGAGTCCAGATCTGATTCAAAACATGTTTTTATATATAAAAACCTTCCTAATGCCTTCTAAACAAAACCTATTCATAAACAATGAGTTTTCATACAAATTAACATGTGTTAAATGGTGTTTTTTATGTGGTGTTATGTATTGTTTGATGATTAATTGCTGTATAGATGTTATAACAATGATCTAGGACTGTTATTGATGATGATTTATGATTGAGATGGGTTACAATTGATTATTGATGATGTTTGTTCATTTTGGGGATTTTGGGGTTAGATCTAGGGCTTGTTCATGATGATAGTGATAAGGATATGATTGGGGGTTTCTTGTTCATGATAATCTGAGCATATTAAGTTGATTATTCATTTTGATTTCAGAAAGTTTCCTAATTGGGTAAAATTGCATGCGTTTGATGTGACATCTCCATAATTTCTATTTTGGGTAACTTGTAAAACAAACGGATTTCGGGATAAAATTTGTAGGGTTTTGTAGGAATAATGTTAATGATATTTGACTGCTGTGATTTGGTGATGTTTCGGACCGTTTATGATGCGTTTTGGTGCGTTTTATGAAGTGCTGATGCAAACGGGCAAACGTGGCTCTCATTCGAACCCTCGTGTGGGTGAACGTGGGCTTAAACAGCGAACGTGGAACAAAACGTGGCTCAAACCGGCGAACGTGGCTCAATCGGGCAAACGTGGAAATGGGAAAAACCACATTCGACCATCTGATGTCCGGAATGAGATTTTTGATGCAAACTAAGTGTTTTTATGCTTGAAACTTATGTGCATGACTAATTGATGTAATGGGTCACCAACGGGATGTCGGGTCTGTCTGGTATGTCCGGTTAACGTTAAAACACACTTTAAACACATAGAGTCAAGATCTGGATAATCGGGGACTAGTTAGCCTTCGGGTTAGTAGTCATCACACTTATGTAAACTCATTAATAGGTTGTTAATTGTCGGGAGTATCATACACGGGTTGGATCTCTAGTTATCAAAAGACCACTCTAAAGGTGAGTTTCACGGCCCCTCTTTTATACTCTTTTCTCTTGGGGAGAAGCATGCCACACGTTTTAACAATGCAACGTTTACGATTTGAAAACGCAACTCTTATGAAACTCGCCACTTTTGGAAACGTAACACTTTTAGAAACATGACGCCTTTTTGGAATGTAACTCTTTAAGAAACGTGACACGTTTGGCACTTGGCATATTTAACATTGGCACTTGACACTTTTAAACATTGGCATTTGGCATATTTAAACATTGGCACTTGACATTTTTAAACATTGACACTTGGCATTTAGCACTTGGCGCTTGGCACTTATTTACTATACGACCAAAACCTAAGTCCCTACTGAAACCATGAATGTGAGGGGCACAACGGGGGAAATGTGGATAGATCTATTGGGCGTGACGAACCCCACCCGACGGTTGGGAGCCGGGCGGGTGCATATTGTCTCTACTTGACACTTGGCACATGGGCAGCAACTCGAGCAACGTTTGTCAGTAATGGTTTTAGCAACACAGTCGTAGTAGTAAGGAAACGTTTGTTATTTACTTGGAACTTTTGCACACTTGGCACTTTATGAGGAATCGCTTTACACATGAAAGCGTTTACGAACTTAAAACCTGTGAAACTCCCAGCATTATATGTTGACGTCTTTTTGGCATGTTTTCTCAGGTCGCTAAGGTAGCAGCATTGAGTTTAGGCGCGCGGAGTCTCACGACGTCTAGGGATCATATGCATGTTTTTGTTAAACATTTCAGACTTTGAGTTTTTCTTTTGAGTTGTAATAATACATTTTGCTTCCGCTGTGTTAGAATGGTTTTGAAACTCAACGGCAGTTTACGTTGTTTTCATATCATATAGATGTCGTTTATTGTGACCGTTGACTTGGATCCTGGTGTGTCACGCGCCTCGCGGTAAATCCCCGCATGTGGAAATTTGAGGGTGTGACAAAATTGTACTGCATCCATTTATATATAAAATTTTAATAAGGAATGTTTGTAAAGTGGCCATAAATTAGCGCCTAATTTCGAGATATTGAATTGATTAGCGACTTAAATTCGAATTGATTAGCACAAAGTAATATAGGAAATAGTATTATGCATTATTACTGAATTGATTACACGCTTTTAAATTCGAATTGTAACTTTCCATTAATAATGATAATAACTTAAAATCAGAAATTAATGTCATATGATTACGGTTTAGATAATCACATTTCCATTCTTATATAGCAATCACCATTTATTTATGCGATTGACTTGTATCAATTATTAATTCGTATGTATTGATATCTAAAGTAATTGATTTCTTTTAATCCGAGATATATATAAATGGTGATTGCTTAAGATTAGCAAAGTAACCGCAATACTATACATTATTACACCCCAGATTATATTAAAACCAAATAATAACAATGGTAACTTTTCCAATCTTATTATGTAATAATGGTGGCGTTAATTTAACTTATGTTATAAATCTATTATTAGTTGATTATCAATTCCTTATATATGTTGACTTGTTCTCCAAGATGTGTTTCTCCTATATATAGTCATGACAATGTATTATTCTAGACACACCAATTAATAATAAAACCTCTCTTTCTCTCCCTATTATATTCTTCTCATATTCTTGCTATTAGGCTTGTTTACAATACGTTATCAGCACGAGTTGCTTTTGGAGTAGAATCATACCATCATAAGGTATATCATATTCTCTTGTTACTTTATCATTATTCTTTATTATCTCATATATAACCCATATCGTAATTCATACAATTTTGGGTTGTATTAGAGACTTGTTTTGTTATTCTCTTTGATCTCTTCAAATAACCCTTATTATAACAAATACAATTTTGGGTTAAATCGAGATTGATATTTATTATTGTTTAATCAAATTATTTTCTATCATATCGCATATTATGATTTTTAGTTCATCATGTTAAACTAGTTTAAATATATCATATCGCATATTTTTTAAGTAACAGATGATTTTTCTTTAACATTTTCGAAATCCTGGGTCATAGAATTTTGGTTGAACCCTACCGGATAAATAAAACCTTAACTTGATAAATATGATTAGCAGAACATATTGACTCCCTTGAAAAAGATTTATGTTAGGTCATGTATGTTTTAACTTTATGACGACCTTGGTTTGGATGTGCTTCAACATTGAGCACACTAAAAGGACAAAGCTTAAATTGTTGTAAGTAAGGTTTACATGACTTACGATTTTTATATTTTTTATTTATTTATTTATTTATTTATTTTTTGCATAGATTAGATCAATTTTTATTTATCGATTTTTTTTTATAAAATAGTGCGATCAGTTAAATTCAAGAAAATTACTAACCCCCACCAATAAAACTTTCGAAAAAAAAAATACATCCTTTGCTATGTTGTCAACCAAATTATGCAGAAGATCTGTCTGAATTTTGTTTAACAATATTACTTTAAGTTTAATATTTGGGTTTACTATTTTAATAACATATATTAATCCACATGTTTATACCTTTAATAGTTAATCATGTCGAATCTTGCAAAGCTTGAGTTTTTGGCTCTAGACATTACTGGAAAAAATTATTTGTCATGGGTATTGGATGCTGAAATCCATTTGAATGCTAATAATCTTGGGGAGACAATTAAAGAAGGAAATCAAACAAATGCCCAAGATAAAGCAAAGGCGATGATTTTCTTACGCCACCATATTCATGAGGATTTGAAAAATGAATACCTCACTGTCAAGGATCCACTTGTTCTTTGGACCAAACTGAAAGAAAGATATGACCACCAAAAAACGGTAATATTACCAAATGCTCGTTATGAATGGCTCAATTTAAGGTTACAAGACTTTAAGTCTATAAGTGAGTATAACTCGGCAATGTTCAGAATCACGTCACAACTGATTCTTTGTGGTGAAAATATTACTGATAAGGAGATGTTGGAAAAGACATTCTCCACCTTTCACGCCTCAAATATGCTCTTGCAACAACAATATCGTGAAAGGGGTTTCACCAAATATAGTGAATTGATATCATGTTTGCTTGTGGCTGAGCAAAATAATGAGCTGTTAATGAAAAATCATGAGACTCGTCCAGTTGGTGCAGCCCCATTCCCAAAAGCGAATGCGGCAACATATAATGGCCAAAGTGAAAGTCATGGACGTGGTCGTGGTCGTGGTTATCAACGTGGTCGTGGTCGTGGTCGTGATCATGGTCATGGTCATGGACGTGGCCGAGGAAATTATCATGGTGTTCAATTTAAAAACAACGGGAACCACCATAAGTGGCATGCTAATGAAATGAAATCTAATGATGAAAAGGGTAAAAAGAAAAACGTGGCTCCACCAAATGCATGTCACCGATGTGGAAGTAACAATCATTGGGCCCGTGCATGTCGTACGCCCAAACATTTGGTGGAACTTTACCAACAATCCATCAAAGACAAGGGGAAAGGAATAGAGACAAACTTTACGTATGAAGATGGAAATATTGATGTCCCTGATGGTCATAAAGAACATACTGAGCCAACTAATTTGGATTATGATGATTTCCTTATCGAGCCAACTAATTTGGATTCTGGTGATATCGTGGCTGACACAACCCAGTTGGATGCTTGCAATTTTCGTTACATATGAATGATCTTAAGTTATTTCCTTTATTTCTTTAAGACAATTTGTTTGAGTGTTATGCTTTTTTTATTTATTTCTTGTTTGTTTTGAGACGTATGAAACATTTTGGATTTTTTTTCATGATTGAAGCATATTAGACATTTTATTTATACGACTTTGTTTTGTTTTGAAGCATTTGGAGTGTTTAACTAAACTCACTATTAATGGTGAAGATATAGGTCTAATAGACAGTGCGACTACAAATACAATTCTAAAGAAAAGAGATTATTTCTCTAGTTTATCTATGAAAGAGGCAAGCGTTAGTACTATATCTGGTAAATCAAAATTGATTGAAGGCTTTGGAGTAGCTTATATAATTCTACAAAGTGGAACTCCACTTAAAATTAACAATGCATTATTTTCCCCACAATCTCAAAGAAATCTAATAAGTTTTAAAGATATTCGTCTAAATGGATATCATCTTGAGACTGCATGTGAGGGACATGATGAGTACCTTCAAATCACAAATATTATTTCGGGTAAAAAACATGTATTAGAGAAGTTACCCGCACTTGCCTCTGGTTTGTATTGCACTAAAATTAGTGCACCTGAAACAAATGCAGTCATAAACCAGAAGTTTATGGACCAAGAAAATTTTATCATTTGGCATGACCGGTTAGGCCATCCCGGGTCAATAATGATGCGAAAAATTATAGAGAATTCACATGGACATTCTTTGAAGAATAAAAAGATTCTTCAGTCTAAGGACATTACATGTGTTGCATGCTCACAAGGGAAGTTAATTACCCGACCATCACCACTTAAGGTGGCGACTGAATCCCTGAGTTTTTTGGAAAGAATACATGGGGACATATGTGGGCCTATACACCCTTCTAGTGGACCATTCAGATACTTTATGGTCTTAATTGATGCATCAACTAGATGGTCACATGTGTGCTTACTATCAAGTCGTAATATGGCATTTGCACGACTACTTGCTCAATTGATAAGGCTAAGAGCACATTTTCCAGATTACCCCATCAAGAAAATTAGGTTGGACAATGCTGGTGAATTTACATCCCAAACATTTAATGATTATTGCATGTCTATTGGGATAAGTGTAGAGCATCCTGTACCTCATGTACATACACAAAATGGACTTGCTGAATCGCTTATCAAGCGACTCCAAATGGTTGCAAGACCTATGATTATGAAATCAAAATTACCAGCATCTGCTTGGGGCCATGCAATTCTACATGCAGCAACACTAATACGCATCAGGCCAACGAGTTATCACACTTCCTCCCCATTAAAGTTGGTTTTTGGTCAGGAACCACATATTTCCCATCTAAGAATTTTTGGTTGTGCCGTATATGTACCTATCGCTCCACCACAACGAACAAAGATGGGACCTCAAAGGAGGTTAGGAATATATGTTGGGTATGAATCACCATCCATCATTAAGTATTTGGAGCCATCAACAGAAGATTTATTTACGGCTCGATTTGGTGATTGTCATTTTGTTGAATCAACATTCCCAACACTAGGGGGAGATGAAAAGCAGCTGAAAAATAATAATTTAAGTTGGAATGAATTATCATTATCTCATCTTGATCCTCGAACTAAACAGTGTGAAACAGAAGTTCAAAGGATAATTCATTTACAAGGATTAGCAAATCAACTACCAGATGCATTCACTGACCCCAAGAGAGTGACAAAGTCACATATACCAGCTGCCAATGCTCCAGTAAGAATAAGTGTCCCAGAAGGACAACCACATGTTGGAAATGAGTCTAATGCACGCCTCAAACGTGGTAGACCAATCGGTTCTAAAGATAAAAATCCTCGAAAGAAGAAAGGAGCAAATAATTTAGATGGTCAAGTCGAGGTAACGGTAAAACCAAGAAATGAGTCTCCTGAAGAGACACTAGACATGATGGTTCCAGAAGAACCTCAGGTACCTGAAAACGAAGAGATCTCAATAAATTATATCATGTCTAGAAAGGTATGGAACCGAAACGAAATCGACGTCGATGACAAATTTTCATATAATGTAGCGCTAGAAGTAATGAGAAACAATGAGGATCAAGAACCAAAATCCATGGATGAATGTAAACAAAGAAATGATTGGCCAAGATGGAAAGACGCAATTAAGGCAGAATTGGATTCCTTGAATAAACGAAATGTTTTTGGACCAGTGGTCCATACACCTGAAGGTGTAAAGCCTGTTGGCTATAAGTGGGTCTTCGTGCGAAAACGTAATGAGAAAAATGAAATTGTGCGATATAAGGCAAGATTAGTAGCACAAGGATTTTCGCAAAGACCTGGGATTGATTATGAGGAGACATATTCTCCAGTGGTGGATGCGACAACTTTTCGTTATCTTATTAGTCTGGTAATACAAGAAGGGATTGATATGCGTCTAATGGATGTCGTGACAGCCTATCTCTATGGCTCTCTTGATACTGATATTTACATGAAACTCCCTGAAGGATTCAAATTACCAAACTCATGTAAATCTAGTTCTCGAGAACATCTTTCAATTAAATTAAACAAATCACTATATGGGCTAAAACAATCAGGGCGTATGTGGTATAATCGTCTTAGTGAATATTTGTTGAAAGAAGGTTATAAAAATGATTCTGTATGCCCATGTATTTTTATAAAAAGGTCAGAATCTGAATATGTTATAATTGCCGTATACGTTGATGACTTGAACATAATTGGAACTCCGTTGGAGCTCCAAAAGGCGATTGAATACTTGAAGAGAGAATTTGAAATGAAAGACCTTGGAAAGACAAAGTTTTGTCTCGGGTTACAAATTGAACACCTTAAGGGTGGAATCCTTGTGCACCAAGAAACCTACATAGAGAAACTACTTAAAAGGTTTTATATGGAAAAATCACATCCATTGAGTACCCCAATGGTTGTAAGGCAACTTGATGTAGAGAAAGACCCATTCCGACCTCCGAGCGATGGGGAGGAAATACTTGGTCCAGAAGTACCATATTTAAGTGCAATTGGTGCATTAATGTTTCTTGCTAGCCATACACGACCAGATATATCATTTTCTTTAAATTTATTGGCAAGATATAGTTCATGCCCAACAAAAAGGCATTGGAATGGGGTAAAACAAATATTTTGATACCTTCAAGGCACAAAGGATATGGGTTTGTATTTTACTAACCAATCGAAAACAAGTTTGGTTGGTTTTGCAGATGCAGGGTATTTATCTGATCCTCACACTGGGCGATCTCAGACCGGATATTTGTTCACAAGTGGAGGTACCGCAATTTCATGGCGTTCTGTAAAGCAGACAGTCACAGCCACGTCATCTAATCATGCAGAAATATTGGTGATTCATGA
Source organism: Ambrosia x helenae (assembly GCA_030844895.1). Classification (NCBI taxonomy): domain Eukaryota; kingdom Viridiplantae; phylum Streptophyta; class Magnoliopsida; order Asterales; family Asteraceae; genus Ambrosia; species Ambrosia x helenae. The sequence continues at coordinate 17,924 of JAUTDX010003842.1, read as the reverse complement.
AGCTAGTCGAGAATGTGTTTGGTTAAGAAATGTAATACAACACATTCGTGCGTCTTGTGGTATTTCTTCGAAAGATGAGGGACCAACTATTTTACATGAAGACAACGCAGCATGCATTGCTCAACTTAAGGAAGGATACATCAAAGGTGATAGAATAAAGCACATTCTACCAAAGTTCTTCTTTACACACGATCTGCAAAAGAATGGAGATATTACCGTCCAACAAATTCGTTCTAGCGAAAATTTGGCAGACTTGTTTACCAAATCACTTCCGACCTCAACATTCAAGAAGTTGGTTCATGGAATTGGGATGCGTCGACTCAAAGAGCTTGACTGATCATCATCAGGGGGAGATAATACGCGCTGCACTCTTTTTTCCTTAGCTATGGTTTTGTCCCACTGGGTTTTCCTGGCAAGGTTTTTAATGAGGCAGCATCAAGCGTATGAAGTTGATAATCAAGGGGGAGTGTTATAAATCTATTATTAGTTGATTATCAATTCCTTATATATGTTGACTTGTTCTCCAAGATGTGTTTCTCCTATATATAGTCATGACAATGTATTATTCTAGACACACCAATTAATAATAAAACCTCTCTTTCTCTCCCTATTATATTCTTCTCATATTCTTGCTATTAGGCTTGTTTACAATAACTTAATTATTATTGTATAGACTCAATTATGGGGTGAAGAATACTTGTTTAATATGGTAAGTCGGTAATTGTTTCATTAAATTAATTTCCTAAAATACTCTTTTAATTGATTGGTAATAAGTTATTAATACAAAAGAAAAAATGCAAATATTATTAAATAACATAAAAATCCTCATGAAGAATTCAAATAAATTACATTAAAAATGAAAAAAATAAATAACGTTTTAAATTTCTACATCAATGACTTCTTGTGGTGCAACCTTAGAAACAAACAGCTTGTGTTGTTCTGAACACCATTTGAACAAAGGAATAAGGTAGAACCTGAAAGAAAAATTAATGTAAAAAAATGGACAATTAAGATACAATTCGGTATTATATAAAAAAACATGTAGACAAAAAAAAGTTGAAGTTAATAATGTTTACCATAGGTGTTGTCAATTCATGTTCAATCAAAAATTTGTTCATAGCTGTCGGCAATGTCTGGATTAACACGTTAAAAGCAACATTAACAAAAGAAATAATCAGTTTTCTTAAAAAAAAACAAAGAGCCATATCAAGATGAAAATAAGATTCATACCAAAACTCTTGCCGAAGGGTCATGCATCACCTTGAAGAATTGCTCACCCTTGTGATAAGCCATAATCGAATATTTGTCTTTGGATGGTATTCTAGTATTCAAATGAAAAAACAAAAAACATTCAATAAATCTGATCCATATATATATATATACTATCTATACTATATTAATAAGCATATAGGAAGGGCAGAAATGGTCTTTTGCCACATGTACAAGCCTTGAAAGCATATTGTACAATAATCAATGCATAAAAATCTCTTAAACTTTTGAAGGTGCAAGATATGATACATCATGTACAAGCCCTATATGCATTGGAAAAAACACACGCATACACATCATCTAGGGTTTCAGATTCATCTTTTCATAGAATTCAAAAACTTAATCTGCCGCTCTCTTTCTCTCTCTCTCTCTAGGCGATTAAACAACATGGCCTGCTAAGATCATCGTGAATGGTAAAAATGGGGGTAGTAACACCTGAGGTTTATTTAGTGAGTACCAATTTGTTCTTAATAGCCTTTTCTTCATTTTTAGCTTCAGTTTTTACCGGTTTCCAATTGAGGTTTTCACAGATCTAAGTGTGACGCAAAATCTTTTGCGAAGGCGAGCCGATTAAGTGAGATGACGAGAATTGATTGGACGATGTTGGCTATGATGATGGTGGTGGTGTCCGAAACAGATGGCACAAATTTGTGAAGCGGGTTAGTTTTATTTTTTCTTCATTTTACTATGTTTCTGTTTCGATTTAGGTTAATGTTGTCTCTTTGGTAGCAAATGGCGTACATTGGTGATGGAAGCCAAGCTCTGGCGAAGGTTGGGTTGCAAGGGGGATTCGTCACTTTTGGTATGAAAATGTGATATCTTTTGTTTTTTTTCCCCGCAACTTTGTTGAATTACAGTTACATGATAGCTTTAGCATGAATTTTATTTTCCTTTTTTTGTGGCTTTGGGTGGAATGGACAGAAAAAGAATGAAATTGTGATGATGCGTTGTCTTTTCATACCCACAAGATTGCCGTCAATCGATCATCAAAACAATTACCGGTTTTCGCATTCAAAAGGTGTTTGGTTGTTTATTATGTTAGATGATGTGACAAATATAATTGGATACTTATAAGTTGTCTCCTACAATAGTTGAATGGTCGTGTGTTGGGTACAATGTTTTAATTCAAACATAATGATTTTTCTTTGAATTCAAGGCTGCCACTTTTTTTATGCAACCTTTATATTCCAAATTAATACTAACATTATTTGATGGGTTTCGATATATTAAATTGTGTTATGATATATGATTAAGGTTCAAAAGGTTGATTATAAGAAGTGGTTATGAGAAAAATGATTATTAAGATTAATGTATATTTACCAGTTATATTTAAGCATCTGAATTTTTGTTAGACGATAGTTTAGCACGAATTTTGTATTGACTATGTTACTGACTTTGTTTAATTGGTCCTTTCAGATTCACACACTTTTGATGACAACCTTCTTCCTCAAACAAGTTTCTTTAAAGTTTGTTGTGAGTTCTTTAATCATATTTACCACATCATGGATCTTTGAGAGTTCTAATTTTTCCTATATACTTTTATCAGTTGTATGTTATGTTATGGGGTTTTCAGTTTTGTTTATGAGTAATATGTGGTTATAAAGCAAGAAACAAGGACCCCAAGCACATCAAGAGGCTAAAGATAGCGAATGTCTACACGTTAAAATTAAAAGAATGAAAAATGCTAATATATCAGGTTTCTCTGTTGTAACACGTTTTATTCATCTTGTATTTACTCTAATGATGTGCACGGTTTGTCATGGCAGCAAATTTTGATCCAATGCTCCACAATTGAGTTTCTAGGTTCGAAAAGCTACCCTATGTCCTTTTGTCCTATTTTTTTTCTTAATTTCGAGTGGTGTTGAAAATGCGAGTTATACGTTTAGTCATGTTGCTTACAATGCGAGTTATAAGTATATATTCAGATATTCCCCATTTAAAATACCGGCAAATATAGTAATATACATTCCGCTAGACTAGAACGTTATCATGATGAGAACTTGCATTTAGGGCACACAAATATAAATATGAAAGTTTATTGAAGAGGGTCATAGCATAAAGGGTATACTGATTTTGTAAAGATTTGATGTACATGCTTATAGCATATTATGTGTATTGCTTCTATGGTTATGAATTATCATCATTGGTGCATGTGTTGTTAAATGGTATGCTAAAAAGGTTGATTCGTTCTGTTTTATCGCAGATTCATTGGCAAAAGCTGATGGCGTCATGTGCTTCTCTTAAGGTTTGTATAAACTATAAAATTATGCATCTATCTTTCATAATCGATAAAAGTTTTTTGTGTGTGATAGTGATTAGGTTTGTATCCATTTGTTTGGATCTTATTCATGCTTCCAGATATGTTGTGGCAGGGACTCAACATAAATTGAAGCACTTTAATCATGTCTGGGTGGCAAGCAGCTAACTCGCAATAGGAAGTTTCTTATTGTCGTTCCTATTAGTGTTGTAAGTTCTCTCAATTTAAGTTTATACCATTATTACTATCTTTTTATGTCATTGCATTTTGAAGTTTACCTGTCCTAAAACACACTTGTTTTGGTATGGAATCTAGCGACACGAGAAAAAGTCCAGACACTGAAAGCTTATAAAATGGAAGTCATACGCGTCACTCTGGATAGATCAAATATTGTATCATCTTTTATGGATTGGTTAGTTGAATATTATGACTATGTGTGATTTAAGTTATTTTTCATAGGATTATCATGCAATGTGTGTTTGGTGGTCAGGTTTAATTGAGATTTTGAAATTGTATACACAAAATTTTTGGCCTTTTGTAACCTGCAAGTTTCAATTTTCTGGCTTTAAAGAAATCCCACTCTCAAAAGATCATAAATTAATAACAAGATTTTAATACATTCGAGAAAAACCTGAACATGGTTGACTGATCAAAGAGACTGTACTGATTTTGAAAACTGCAACCCCGATTATGTAACTCGAGGTGTGTGAGAAACTGAAGCTACACATGACGGATTGTTTACAGTCTTAAAATTATTAAACAACCTATTAGGATCTATAATTGCGGCTCCAAATTATTATTTTATCATATATATGAATATTTATCTATATGCGCATTCTAAATGTAGGAAGATTTAGCTCCACAGGCTGTGAGGAACCAGAGTTATAATGCGTTGAAGCTGCTCCATTAAAATGAAAAAGCACCGAGAGGATGATTATTCAGGTCACCAAACTCCAACAATTGAGGTCGGTAGTTGTGTTGAAGCTACTCGAGCAGAGTCTATCCTTAATTACAAGATAAAGACATCATAGAGGCTCTCTATCAAGAGCCTTGATTTTCCAAGAAAAAAAACGTAATTTGCACAATCCATTTTTCCTACTTACTTTTTTTTTTTTGGAAAAAAGAAAACATTACATAAGATATATGTTTTTCTTTATTATGCTCCTACACATGATTTGTTTCTCCCAGTTTTGAAGGGTTTTGCTTAATAAATGAGCTACCATCTACTAAATGTGTTATCTTGAAAACATGGTTTAAAAAGGCTGTCTGAGGCTCGTCTCGAGGCTTACGCCTCGGCTGAGGCTATGAAAAAACGCCTTAGAGGCTTAGCCTCATGGGGTCAATTGAAACCTAAGCCTCGGCCTATCCGAGGCTTTCTGAGGCTTCCCGAGGCGGTGAGGCTGTGAGGTGAGGCGGTGAGGCTTAAGCCTCACCACCTAAGTCAAAATTGGGTCTAGGTAGTGAAAATTGGTTCAAGCCGGGTCAAAAATTGTACTTGGAACGAGTTCCCACCTCAAAATCTAACCAAAACACACCTGCCCCTCTACCTTATCAACTTTTGGTATTTTTACATTTGACTCCCTCAATGTTCACTAATTTACATTTGATCTCCAAACTTAAGTTAAAGATTAAAATGCTATTAAAACTATTTCATGATGTTTGTTTCATTACTAAATTAGATTTTATAATATCCATGATGTTTTGTTTTATATTATATTGTATTTTTATGATATATAATATATATTTTGTTATTTTTAATAATGTTTTGAGGCTTACGCCTCGGTCCGCCCCGAGGCTTACGCCTCGTGAGGCTAACGGACAACGCCTCGAGGCCCGTTTCAGCCTTTTTAAACTTTGCTTGAAAATAGGTGGGAGCACATTAATAATGGTAAGCACTAAGCAGTTGACTCACAATATAAGGTTTCTTACCAAGGCACAAAGATTATAATTGATTTAGAAGACCTTGCAGGTGAAACTGTTGCTTCTATAGCTGCTGCAGCTATTTCATTCAGGCCTAATAACTCCTCTTACTCGGATTTGTTGCTGGTTCATGCTAAACAGGACATTGGACAAAGCATGTCATTTCTGTGCGGATTCACGGGTGAGCCTTTTCAAAGTCAATAAGTCCACTTTATCCTCATAACCTCCATTATTTACCACTTCGCCCTAGACTAAGCAATTTCTATAGCTCGAATTTGGTTGTGCTTTTTAAACTAATTGTGGACCTGGTGGGTTAAAACTTAAAAGTTGCCTAAAATATATTATTGGTGCTTACGGCCTCTTAAATTGTTTTAATCCACAGATTTAGATTATCATAATAAAAATATTATTAGCATATTAATATTTGCAAAAAATATGATTTTGAATTTTGTGTATTCCATGTCAAGCTGAGTGTCATGTGAATTATTGGTCAGATTTGGTATGTGTAGTGGCTATTGCCTTTGGTTTGAAATAGATAAAATCTGTCGAATTTCTTTAAATATTTTGGTACCTTGCTTTCTTGCAAATCCTTTTGTCAATTCATTCCAGGCCCAATCCTTCTTTTATGTGCTAATTCACTAAAAAGATTTGGAAGAAAGTTTAGACGTGGTACCATGAACGATGACGATGATGTTATTTTGGTCTTTTTACTAAACTATTTTAGCTCCTTATTAAAATTTTGAGATTTGAAATCACAATATGAGTTTAGCTGTCACAATTATTTAAAACCATAGAAGCCAGTTGGCAAGTAACATTTAAAATACTTACCCAAAATGCAATGGTTACTTGGGTTGAACTGGCCAAAGTTGCCAAAAATTTACTTGTGTGTTGAATAGGCCAGTTTGTCCTCAAACCACTGTGCCACTTATAAACTGTTTTCACATCAATAATTTTTTAGTTGAACCTAATCCTACTCAATTCAAACTGATATTAAAAGGATTGATCATGTCTGCTCCTCTATTTGGAAAACATTATATGGAAAGATTGTATGTCGTCCATGATCAAGAAGTTGGAGTCGCATGTAAGTGGACATTTATTTTTTTATTTACTTGGGATATTTCGCTCATTAAAGCATCATAGTAAATGTTCTTTTTGTCCAAATGCTGTTGGTTTCGGTTTCTATTAATTTATATGAAGCAATGCTACACTATACTATAATATACACGTGGGACTAATTTTTATTCATCATTTTCCATCTTTTCTGTTTTGGGTAAAACATTTGAACCAAACCACCTGCAACCTTTCTGTTTTGGTGAAAATACATTGAGTAGTCAAACTTCCCACTTTATTTTACTGTTTCTGCATCATCACTATTTTGGTGATATCAGACCCACTAGCAAGCAACCGAATGGATGTGGGCAGTTCATGAAGAACTTCATTTCTCGCAAAAAAAAAGAAAAAAAAAGAAAAAAAAAACAATTATATTATCTTTTAAGTCAAGCTTGATCTTCTAATCTCTACACATCTTTCTCTCATTGCTAAAGGGTTATAGTCTTATATACACAAACATGGAAAAAAGATTGACTTTAATGCTGGTATAAAAAAATATTTGATGTTTGCAGGTTTTTCAAGCTTCTCTTTAGGTATTATATCCGTGCATATTCCGGCTAAAGATTGGAACAGGAAATTCACATTTTGAACATGGATGTAAATTGTATAATCCAAGCTTTATCTTGTAATACTTTAGTGCTCTCATGTCTCCTACTCCATGAATAACATAAAATATAAAGAAAGTTGGGATTTTAGCCACTCATCAACGAGCTCTTAAATAATCATAAATAGAAGTGACAAAATCAAACGAGAAATAATCATATACAGAAGTGACAAAATGGGCGAGTCAAATGGATTGTACAGTGGTAAATTATGGGTGGAAAATTGTCAGTTGAACTAACACGAAATCTTATTTATCCAACACGACTTGTCAACAATATGTGGTTATGCTAAAAATTTATAAATTAATTATTAGTATATATTTTGTAGATAAGGCGATTTGGCTCCTTCTATCTAACCATTTGACCCGTTACATATGATTACTAAAGTGTAAAATTCGACTATCTTAATGTTTATGTTGTGAATACCAAGCGCTATTTAATGTTAATAGTATGACTATTATCCTGTATGAGTAAATTAAGATCTTATAAATTATAATTAATTAGTCACGAATAACACCTTCCTTTCTTGGGTTAAGATCAAACCATTCATTTTTTTTTCTAGACTAAATAAAAAAGCGGAGATCTATTTAAGCATGGATGTTCGTTTTGTCGACTTTTTTTTCATAGCTGAAGAAGTATGGAGTTTGGTATACCGTTCCCTGTTTTGGTTGAGTTCATATCGGATATCGCTGTTGAAAACAAACTATTGGCTATAGTTATTGATCAAAACGTAAGTGATTTTGCTTCTTTTTTTTTTCAAAATAAAAGTTAATTTATATTTTACATCACATTTCTTAGAGACATAAATAGCCACATTTTATCTTTAGAACATTTAATCGACTTCTAAAATGATACGAATTTTTTATACTGTACTATTTTGTTTGGGCCAATTTCCTATGGTCGGTAGTTGATGAAAGAAGACTATTCCTTATATTACTTTATAAAGATGTATGTCTATTTTTGTTGCCTATTTCAGATTTACATAAGAACGAATATGCACGCTAGATGTAGCACGTGAAGTTTGATAAGTTAACTTAATTGAGTGGTACCATATTACAAGAATAAGTACACTTACATACGGACTATACAATATATCACGAACCAATTGATAAACTAATAGAAAACAAATACCGCGTTGTAAATTGCCGTCGCCGCCGCATCGCGCGGGTTTCCTACTAGTATATAATATGCATATAGGAAGGACAACTTTGGTCATTTGCCACTTTTTCAAAATGTACAAGCCTTGAAAGCATGTTGTACAAGGATCCCATGCATAAAAACTCTTAAACTTTTAAAAGGTGCAAGTTGTGATGCATCATGTACAAGTCTATTATGCTAATGAAAAAAAAACACGGAATATCATTGTTCAAATTAGATTAGGGTTTCATAACATACCTCACATTTCAAAACCTTATTCGCCGCCCCCTTTCTCTCTCTCTCTGGTGACTCAAGAACATCACACCAATTTCATGAAGATTTCACTAGATCCATGAATATTTCATCAGATCAACTAACATTACGAACTTCTTCAAGGGTAAGTAACACTTTGTCATGATTTTGAACACTATTTCGATTTTCAAAACCCTAAGGATGACTAAAAGGTTGACTGATGTAGATCAATAGTGACGTTTCTGCTGCAATTGGGGAGCTATTATGGGCTTCTATAACAACGTATGTAAATCTGAAAACCTAATAACTAGCTCTGAAGTTTAATGTTTCAGCTGCAGTAACTAGCCTTGTTATATTTGATTTCGTTATAAGTTAGTCAAATCTTCTAAGATCTTAAATATCAGACCAGATATAAACGTTTAAATATATTGTTGTTATGTGTTCTGGTGCGTATGATCTTTTAATAGTTGTTTTTGACCTAACTTTGTTCTCTATGTTATTGGTGTAGATCTTTTTAATAGTAGTTGAAAGCCAACAACTGCAAATGCAATCAAAGTTTTGGGAAATTTATGTTTGATTTAAAATTTCTAACTTGTAATCACGTTGTTCTATAGTCTGTGTATAAACGTTTATGCAATCATTAATTTTATTTCAAAGTGGTGGTGACTCAGCCATGTGTATTTATTTTATTTTTAAGTGTTGATATTTGATCATTGTAAGTTTCTTATATAGTTTATTGTGTTGTTCAAAACTGAAAGGTTTAGAGATGCACACCAACTGCTCGGTGAAATGTTTCAACCAAATATCCAAGACGTAGATTGTTGGCCTCCTACCTGTGATCTAGTATTCCTTGTTATGGATGATAAACAAATAAAAGAATTATTCTAGAACAATTCTAAAGATTATTTAAGACGACTTGGATTGTTATAAAATGCATCTTTCATATTCTATTGTTTTTATTTTTGCTATTTTGGATTAACACTAACGAACAATGTGCAAACTTGTAATGGCAGTTTCTAGCTATGTGCAAACTTGTCATGCAATTTCTAGCTTTTAAAATTCAAACACACTGAATTGTACTATATTGTTGTATGACTTATCATCTGATATTGATTTCAGCCTTTTCAAATAACCAAAAAAAATCAAATCCATTTTATGTGAATTTAGTTGATCACACTGGATTAGAACATGCTAAAAGAATAGGCTCTGGTGGCATGTGTTTCAAATAAGGTACATAATGATTATTAGTTGTGCTATTAATCATGATATTAAGAACGCCATAAGATTACTTTTTTTGTGTGTGCTTTTAATGTTTTTTTGTTTGTTTGTTGTTGTGTAGTTGTATGCACTGAAATAGAGTCATGATGATAGGTGCGTAGATGTCCTCCTTAGGGCAAGAGGTAATAATCATTCAAGGCCATTTTTTTTACTTTTTAGTAAAGGTGGTAAAACGGGCATTTTTGGTTATTGGTAACATGCCAAAAAGGGTCTGGGCCAAAGTGGCAGCTATAGGTATGCAGTTAAGCGGGGTGGCTTGGTTCGTATAAATATAAAGAAATTTTATAGAAACTACATATTATTTCAACAATAATCTAATTTGTTCGATCACACCGTGTATTCATGAAGTGGTTGTTCGATCTTATAAGCATAAATCAAATCAGATTGGACACATCAATGGCCTTCGGCAGCTTCACTCGCTTGTAATTGTTGAATAACCCAACCTCAAAGCATCTCGGGTTGGATTGGTCCGACCCATCAGTACCTTTCCCCAGTTATGTCCACCTAATGCATTAGATAATATAGCAGAAACAAAAAATTTAATACAATAACATAGTTCCTTTTAAATAAAGCGAGTCAGGACGCTAGCATTTGAATATAATTTAAGCGACTTTTGACACATGTAACCATGTCAACCCATAACATGCTTGCTAACTTTTTACATAAACGACATGGATCTTTGTTTTTGTAGGTATGGTTTAAAGATGGATCTTTGTTTTGTAGGTGATGGGTTTTCTCTGGTGATTGCCATTGGATTGAAGCGGCGACCGAGAGTTTAAAATAAGGAGGAAGGTTCGGATCAGATTATATTAATGTTTCTGCTCAGTTTTTTCTACAATTTCGGTTGAATCCTCGACCCCAATGTATTTTTCTTAATTGTTTTGCAAAGTTCGAAAATTTGGTGGTGGTTTTATTTCCTCTACCATGAATAAGATCTACGTTTGTTTTAACTCACATTTACCTCTAATATTATCATTTATCTGTTACAGTGGAAATATTTAGGATAGATATGAACAAGGCTGGTAATAATGCGAGTACAAGGGCGATTTGTTCACTTATTAATTATGAGGTGAGGATATGACAATTATGTGTATATCTAGCTTTCATGTGTAAAATATATTTGTATGATCATTTTTTTCTCATTTCTGATTTTCTTCTTTTGCACTGAGATATGTAGTTTTTTTTTTTTTTTTTTTTTTTTTTGTAACAGTATAATGTACTTTAACAATTTGAAGCTGGGAAGTATAATAAATATTTGAAACATGGTTTAAAAAACGGGTGAGGCGTGCGCCTCGAGGCGCACCTTGAGGCGAGGCGCTGAGAAAACGTCTTTGAGGCAGCGCCTTATGAGGTTCTTTTGTACTTGCGCCTCAGGTGCGTCACATGAGGTTCTTTTGTACTTGCACATCAGGTGCGCCTCATGGGGTTGTGTGTGTTTTTTATGTGATTTTGATGTTTTAGACTTTTTATGTCAATTATTTTATTTTTTATGTTTGTTTTTTTTATGTTTTAGACTTTCTTTGTCAATTATTTTGTTTTTTATACGATATATATAATTTTTATATTTATTTTTTAATCCCTCCTCGGGCTTACGCCTTGGTTCGCCTCGAGGCTTATGCCTTGTGAGGCGAAGGGAAAACTTCTCAAGGCTTGATTCCGTTCGTTTAAACTTTGATTTGTAATGTGAGTATCTATTTTTCGCAAGTTTATTAGAACATAGGGTAAAAGGTATTTGCAATGCAACCTGACCTTGTTCATGTACCAACATTGGTCGTTTTAACTCCCAACCTATTTGACCAACCCATTAACCTGCCTATCTTACCACTTCTACTTGTGACAATTATTGATTTGTTTTATTTGTGAAATTTCTGGGCATTACAATAATTGGTTTATTTTAATTATTGATTTGTTTTAAATTGGTTGACAAATTGTTCTATTTGTTCTATTTGCAGGGCTATTGTAGCTATACCAACCTAACTCTACCATTTGAAAGTGTGACAATGTTATGAGTTACTATTTCTTCTGCTCAAGATCAAACCGTGTGTATCAAACCATGTGTGTAGGAGGATTCCTTCACTGCCGCTGCAGTGGACCAAAAGGAGTTGCTAATAGAATCAGTTCTGCTGGTGTTCTTAGGTGTCAGGTGTTGATATTTCACCTTTGAGTTCGTATCCTATGAGCTTATCAACGCTTTCAAACAAATACCTTTCTTAAATGTAGTGTAGTTAAAAACTTAATGTAAAGGTCTGCATTTTTGGTTGCTTTGTTTTGGTGTTTAATTAAAAGAATAGTAAATTATCAAAACTTTTGGCTATTTTATAATGGATTTAGTTTTTAGTGAAGAAATTAAAGAAATCTTAAATTTGTGTTTTATTGAGTAAAAAATTTATGGTTCATACATGTAGGCTTGCCATCTATTGCATGCTTTAACAAAACATATATGCCAATCATCGGCAAATAGGTGGGTATAAAGAATAGCTGAGATGTTTTCCATGAAGGTATAAAGAATAGTTGAGATGTTCTTTGACATTTAATATTATTTTTGACCATGAAGGTACAAAGAATAGCTGAGATGTTTTCCAACTTGTGAATAAAGTAATTTACATCACTTCTGCATTTTTCATCTGTTTGGTCTCATTCTCTCTTTGCTTATGTAGGTATATTTGAAATTCCCAGGCGATGAAGAAGTTACAAAGGTGCTGCACTTGAAGTTGAGGTAAGGGAGAGCACTTTCATAAAATATTTTGTTCAAGTTTTATAGTTTAGTTAAGATATTCAAATATAACCTGAAAGCTAATACTGTGTGCGTTCATCTCTATAGGGATTCCTTATGTGAATGTCTAACTTTTATCTTTATGATTGCTTTTCACCGGTCAGACCACATAGCCGTATCAGGTAGCTAACCGAGAGTCAAACCGATTAGCTAAAATTAGTCGGGCCAAAATGGGTAGGGTCAAACCGATTCTACTTATGCATTTAGTGTTATTATAAAATTTTTTTATATTTATTTACTTAATAAAACGATAAATTTGACTTGAAGCTCGCTCTTTTTTTTTATTTAAAAAAATTGTTAAGGTAGGTCTCTATTCAAAGTCCACCCATACCGTCCCCTTAACCCTAAGAAAGTATACCCAGTCTCCTTAACCCTAAGAAAGTATACCCAGTCTGGTGAAATTTCTGAACCATTTTTAGTTTTGGTGAAATTAGAACATACTTTTACTTGTTTTACCAATTTGACTTGTTAGATAAAAATTTAAATGCAAATGAGGTTTTTCTGCCCTAATTTTTGCTTTACTCAAGTCCTACAGACCCATTTTTGGCTCTTTATTTGTATATATATTGTTTAATCTCTTTCACTAGAACTGGAATACCTCTACCACTGCAAACTTTAAAAGTTCCTAAAATGGTTGATGAAAAGGTCAAACAAGAGAAAAGGGTCTGCTCACCCTCTGTAAACAGTAGCTCCCCTCTAAATGTATTTAATGTCTTTCTTCCCCATCATTGCAGGTTGCAAACTTTGATGAAAAAATGGTCCAACAAAAGAAAGGGAAATTGTTTTATCCAGAGCTCAAACAAAAGCCTACTTTTATGCTGAAATGTGTTGATCCAAATCTTCATTGACACCATGGTTATAAATAGCCTTAGCTTAGCTAATACCTTGTGTGAGGCTTTTACCGGAGTTGGAACCTTAATCATATCTTGTTTGAGTTATAAGTTACAAACTATCTTTTCTATTTGTGTTAGCTATCCTAATATTTACATTTAATAAAAAATTGAAAGAATTGAGGATCTGAAGATAGTTTCACAATTCATTCAATAAACTTACAAACATGCGCTTGTATATCGGTGTGTAGAAGTACTTGATAATTTTAATGCTAAATTATTTTTAACGGAGATTTGTAAAGCTAATGTTATGGATAGATCACATTGATGCTCCGAATAAGAAAAGGTAACAGGTATGCTACACAATATATCACAATACATCGATAAAGTAATAGAAAACAAGCACCCTGTTATAAATTGTTGCTCCCGCCGCATCGCGCGGGTTTCTTACTAGTATATATATATATATATATATATATATATATATATATATATAGGGTAGGGTTATGGTACAAAGGGTGTGTTTTGTGAGAAGTGTGAGAAGTAATTGTGTACTTTAGATCATATTGATGGATGGTTGAGATTAAATGGATGGCAAAGTTGTAAATTATATTATAATTTAATTAATAAATTAGAGGTTGTTGGGGTATAATTGTCAAAACACAAAAAAAAACCTCATTAAATATCTCATTCATTTAAGATAATTTCCATCTCTCTCTCTCCTTTTTATTACGGTTCTCTCTCTCTCTCTCTCTCTCCCTTTCTCTCTCTAATCAACCTACAAACATACATGTAAAAATCTTAAAAAACCTCCAGCAAAAAAAGTTTCAGATTTGCTGGTGTGTTTTATCGAAGGCTGAAAGTTTGGTTTTTATTAACTTTCAATTGGTAGTTTAAATATAATAATGGGCTCATCTATTTAATTGGTAGTTGAAATATAGTGGCAGTTAGCGACCAAAACAAAGACGCACCATTGTATCAACTGCAGATTTAATTGGAGTGCCATGGATAAACTAAAAACTACATATCAATTGTAAGTAGCATCCAAACAAAGGAGTGCGTCTTTGATAAGTGCCATATTATCCATGGATACTGATTTAATTGGAGTTAATAAGAAATATATGTAGTTAGAATCAAAACTCATCTGGTTAAGAAAGTTGAGTTGAATCAATGTGGGCTAGCTCCTTGTATTAATCGGTGTGTTTTATCTTCAAAGAAATTGTCTTTGTGTGTTTTTAGTTTATCAAATGGTTTTAAAACACAAAGTTGATAAAACACACTGGATTGTTGAGACGATAGTGATAAAACACAATGAAATGAACGCAGACGATGTTGATCCAAATCGTTTTTTTATCAAATAGTGTTAAAACACACAGTTGATCCAGATAGTGTTTCTTGTTTATCAAATGGTGTTAAAACACAAAGTTGATAAAAACACATGGTGATAAAACACAAAAAACTAGATATATTTTGAATGGCTAACAAACATGTGTTTATGTCTGCTACGTGCTTTTAGTAAGCTATTGTCCAGTATTCAAACTTGTGGCAAACAATTATTTAAATATAATAAGATAATTTATTTGTATTCTCCTATCAAACGTAAATTTCTCCATTAAATTAGGAGGTTGATTTTTTTTATTAAATTTGAATAATTGTGTATTTACTCTATTGCCCTTATAATTAAAATAAAACTCTGCCACGTGTCACCTCCACAAGCCTTCTTACCCTTCTCACAAAAGGAGGCCTTTGTACCCGAACCTCTATCTATATATATATATAGGAATAAGATCAAATAGGAACCAATACCCTAGTTAGGAACTTAGGAACCAATCCGAGTCATCCATTTTTGATTTTGATATAGGGGGTATTTGTGTAATTAGACAATTAAATATTAACTTTTTATTTAATTGAGAATTTTTTATATGGCAGTTTTCCTTTTATATGCGATTTCCTTGCCATTAGTTATTAGGTTTCCTTAAATCTCTCAACCATAACAAAAAAAAACATCGATTGCTTTACGATTGGAAACAGTTATCAACGAAACACAGAAACTAATCAATCATCATTTGATACGATTTTCGAAGGAACACGAACCAAACAGTCGTCTCACAAATCCATGCATTTGGCATCACAGGTTTAAGATTAATTGCCCCTACCTAGTTAACTATTAATTGTTTTAATCAAGTAAAGTAATAGTGTCGACCAAAAAAAAAAGTAAAGTAATAGTGATTTAAATTAGGATTTCTTTGTGATTTTCAAGGGACTTTGTTTGTTTATCTGTAATGCGTTTGTGCTCTTTTTTTTTTAAATTTGTCTAATTTTAATGGTGTATGTTTCATTTTTCATTTGAAATGCGTTTATACTTTTTTAACTTACACTTGTGTATGCTATAAATCTATACAATGATATACATAGTTTTATTTATTTTTGTAATGTTAAATGCATTAACTAATGTTGATTAATAATACTTTTTTGTTGTATACACAGGTGTATTCAGTTTCATATAGGTTCCAGCCCAGATATACGCCAATGTATTTCGTTCATATACAAAAAGGAAGAAACCTTAACATCTATTATGGTGTACACTGATGTTGATTAATAATACTTATTTGTTGTATACACAGGTGTATTCAGTTTCATATAGGTTCCAGCCCAGATATACACCAATGTATATTTCGTTCATATATAAAAAGGGAGAAACCTCAACATCTACGTACTATGGTGTATTTAACTTACATTTAGACAGATATACACTAATGTATATGTGTGTCCAAATTATAGTCATGTAAGTTGAAAAAAAATGGATATACACAATGTATATCTATCTGTGTTGATGATGATGAATGAAAGAAAAAAAAAAGAAACTGATATACACCAATGTATATTTGTGTCAACGATGATGATGATAAATGAAAAAACAAAAAAGAAACTGATGTACACCATTGTATATATGTGTCGATGATGATGATGATGAATGAACAAAAAAAAAAGAAACTGATATACATCAATGTGTGTGTGTATATATATATATATATAGGGTTAGGATCAAATACACAATAAAAGAAAAATAGGAAGTCGCAGGAAGGGTATCAAACGGACTCCGATTGAACTCATTCAAGCGGCATTGGAATCGTATTATCGAACCCTACGATCTTAGTTTTTTAGGTTTTCGCTTTTTTGGATTTTAGTTTGTAGTTTTTAGAATTTACGTTATATCATTGTGTCTTTTATGTAGCATTGTGTCTTTTTCTTATTTTCATCATTGTGTCATTTTACGATTCATTGTGTCTTTTTTCTTGAGCATTGTGTTATACTTTTTGTCATTGTGTTATATTTTGCTACTCATTGTGTCATATATCATGATCTTTTATGTTTTTGTATCCTTCTCACCCTTCTCATTTTTGTTACACTGTGTAGAATAACTTCACCCTATATATATATATAATATATATATATATATTATATATATATCTCGATAATGATGAAGTTGAAATAAAAAAAACTGATAGGGAGATTTTATAGGGATTGAGTTTTTAAAATTGTAATGATTTCTTCTTAGTTTAAAAACAAAAATAATAAATATGATGTATATTAAAAGTACCCCTTTAATTAAGATTCTATATTGACAATAAAAAGAAACTAATTAAACATGTGTTATTAATAGTCAATATACAATTACCACATTGTGTGACACCCGCATGTTTGGGTCAACATTTTTATAAACACATAAGTCTACCTTAGCGAAAAACGTTTATTAAACATACTTGACGGGGTCAGTAGAGTCGGAACGAAGTCCGTATTGTCCAGGGTCCAATGATTCGGGAGATCATTGGGTTAGTCACACACACACACACGATACGAGTCCCGTTGTTGGTGAATTACATAAACTGATTGAGTGTATATGTAGATTATGGGTCGCGTGGTGGATTATATACATAGATGTGTTTAAATGACGTGTAGATGATTATCCATGCTTAAATATGTTAAAAATAAACTAAGGTTGCATGCTCGTATGTTAGGTGCGTTAAAATGCGTTAAACACGACAAATTGGAAAACTAGAAAAACGTGAGTCCTGGTTCGACCAATCGAATGGGCGAACCTGGACAATACTCCTGGTTCGACCCTTGTAAAAGGGGCGAACCTGGGATATGGAATTTAAAGAATTTCATTCGACCAAGTCAGGGTACGTTCGACCCTGTGAAAGGGTCGAAGGAGGGTACATTCGCCCAGGTAAAAGGGGCGAATGTGGACATAGTATAAATACCACACTTTGTCATTTTTTCACCATTTCACAAACCCTAAACGCCTCAAAACACTCTCTAGCAACTTTAAACATTGGGGAAGGAGTTTTTGCCCTTTTTTCTATAATCTAACCTACAAACATCTTCTACACAAAGATCTAAGGTGTGTTTCTTCATTCTAAATCATTTTTAAAGCATTTCAATTCGTTTTCATTAAACCCCAAGAGTCCAGATCTGATTCAAACATGTTTTCA
>JAUTDX010003841.1:0-28976 GCA_030844895.1 Ambrosia x helenae | reverse complement strand
GTAAGTCAACCTTAGCGAAAAAACATTTATTAATGTGTTTAACTGGGTAGTTGAGTCGGGTTGTATTACGTATTGTCCAGGGTTCAATGATTCGGAGGATCATTGGGGTTATTTTGTGCACACACTAGTCTTGAGTCCGTTGTTGGTGAATTACATGAATTGAATTAAGTGTTATACGTAGATTGATCCATATATGTTATGTAATGTGAAAATACGTGTTTTAACGATGTTTATATGATTATACATGATTCTATATGATTAACATATGTTAGGATGCATAATCATGTGTTAGGATGTGTTAAAACGCATTTAAACGACAAAACTGGAAAATCTGGAAAACCCAGAAACTGGTTCGACCTAAGGGAGGTCGAACCAAGTTCCTGAGTCACTTAAACATCTCATTCAACCTCACTAATCCCTCATTCGACCCCTGCAAGGGTCGAACCTGCAGTTACTATAAATACCATACTTTGCAAATTTTCATCATTTCCAAACCCTAGTCGCCTCCAAACACTCTCTCTCAACCTTAAACACTGAGGAAGTAGTTTTTGACCTTGTTTTTCATAATCTAACCCACAAACATCTTCCATATCATAAACAAGAGAAGATCTAAGGTGTGTTCTTGATCTAAAATCCATTTTAAGCATTTTTCAATCATTTTTAACAAACCCCAAAGGTTCAGATCTGTTCTAAGAAGGTTTTCATGATTAAAAACCTTTCTAACACCTTTCTAAACAAAACCCATCATAAAACATGAGTTTTTCATACAAGTTAACATGTGTTAATGGTGTTTTATGTTATGATCTGTGATGTTTGATGATTGAATGTTGTTTAGATGTTATATATATGTCCTAGGAGTGTTACTGATGATGGGTTTTGAGTATCTTAGTTTTATTAATTGTTGGATGATGATGATTTGCCCATTTTGGGGATTTTTGATAGATTTAGGGTTTGATTCTTGATGATAATGTTAATGAAATGATTAGGAGTTTTCATACACATAATAAACTGAGCATTTTGAGCTGATTGTTGAATGATTTCATTAAGTTTCCAAATTGGGTAAAGTTTACATGCATTGATGTGAGATTTCCATAATTTGGACATTTTGGGTAGCTCGTGAAACAGACTGATTTTGGAGTAAAATTAGTAGGGTTTTGTAGGGATATGTTATTCATGTTTGACTTTTGTGATTCGTGATGTTTCGTGATGTTTTAGGACTGTTTTAATGCGTTTTAGGATGATTGAGACTGAAGGGTCGAACCAGTTGTACATTAGACCTATGCGGGGTCGAATGAAGAACACCATTGGTCGAACCAACATCAGTTTTGGGCGAATGAACTTTATTTGGTCGAACGAACATGATTTATGTCGAATTTACACGTGTTAGGGTCAAATTAACATGTGTTAGGGTCGAATGAACATGTGTTAGGTTGTATGAACTTGTGTATAGGTCAAACGAACTCCAGTATGGTCGAACCAAGATTATTTGCGTCGAACCAAGTCCAATTCCATGTTGATTCGACCTTACAACTCCGTATGTGCGATTTTTTATGCAAACTAAGTATTTTATGCTTGTACCTTATGTGTAATCTATGTGTACTTGATTAGCTCATGTAATGGGTCACCAACGGGATGTTGGTTCGGTCTGGTGTGTCAGTTTAACATCAAACACGTTTTCGAACATACTTAGTCACGATCTGGACAATCGGGGACTAGATAACCTTAAGGTTATTAGTCAGAACGTTTATACAAACTTCTATGATAGATCTCTGGAATTTGGGATTATCAAGGCTTGTCTATTATTCTTTATCTTGAAGAACGCAACCTAAGGTGAGTTTCACGGCCCCACTTTTACTGGTTTTACCTATGTGGGAGAAAAACATGCTATGAACTTATGTTTTGGAACTTGTGTCATACTATGGGCTACTTTTGGTTACTATACGATCTTTGGAAGTCCAGGGGAAAACCATGAATGTTCGGGGTTGCACAACGGGATAAATGTGGATAGATCTATTGGGCGTGACTTGCCCCACTCGTCGACTAGAGGTTGGACGGGTGAATGTTGTCTCGACTTATGCTAAACTTGTATTCATTTCGAGCAGCTTAAACATGTGCTAAACTTGCTAAACGTGTCAAGTAATGGTTTTCCAATCATAGTAGTAGCAAAACTTACGCCTAGCTAGCGTACACTTGGCATAGTATTGACAGGATTGAACTTGTTACACTTTGGAAATGTTTTGGTAACATTCTATGAAAACCTGTGAACTCACCAACATTATATGTTGACATCTTTTTGGCATGTTTTTCTTAGATCGCTAAGGTAGCATCACACGAACTAGGAGCACGAGTTTTGCATGGCGTCTAGGGCTTTTAGTACACGTTTTGGAATAAATCATTTGAGACTACGTTGTCATTTTGGGAATAATTTGTTGATTCTTTCGAAGAAATAGAAAGAATTGAATGATTTTTTTAACTACCACCTATTTATACATTAAATAATATTTAAAGTTATCACCACGGTTGAACTTTTCCCAACGTCCCTTTTTCTTCAAACGGACATTTCGTCCTGGCCTGCAAGGTCTTCCTGATTCCGATCAACAGAAACCCACCTCAGAGCGTTGGTTTCCTTTTTAGTTTGTTTGTTCACCGGTTACAGAAGATACAAAGACGAAAGGCGCTGGTTTATTTATTTGTTGTGGCCTTGATCTACCGAGTGCGTCCAGTACGTCATGCCTTACCTGAGTTTTTCTGGACCCAGGTGCATTCTTTCCAAAACCATAATATGCTTATTTAGTTTGCTTTTCTTTTTAACTGTGTGCCTATTGCGACTCGATAAATTGTCTCTTATTTGCTCATTGTATTGTGTATCGTCTTTTGAGCTTATCAAGTTACTGTGTACTTTTGTGCTCTTTAACTTTGCGTGCTTATAGTCGCAATCATAGCCAGTAGTTGTCATGATTTTTCCTTGAGTTCATGTCCAAGAACGAGGGTGCTAGTAGGGGAAGGGATAGTGGATATAATTTGCGTGTGGCCTCTTGGAATGTAGGAACTCTTAGTGGTAAATGTTGGAGTTGGTAGATGCACTTAAGAGGCGTAGGTTTAAGTTAGCGTGTCTGCAAGAGACTAGGTGGAAGGGCAACAGAGGGGAGAATACAATGGTTATAAGTTGTTATATTCAGGGTCGAACGGGACAAATAATGGGGTAGGTTTCCTAGTGGCTTCAGATTTGCACAAAAATGTGGTGGAGGTGACAAGACATAACGATAGAATTGGTGTTAAGATTAGCAGTAGGCGAGGATGTAGTGGTAGTGGTGTGTGCTTATGCACCACAAGCGGGCCTAGGAGATCAGGAGACGAGAGAGTTTTGGGATTGTTTGGATGTCGTAGTGAGGGCCATACCTAGACAGGCCATACCTAGACAGGAAAGAATATTATAGGAGGGGATTTTAATGGTCACATTGGCAAGGATAGGGATGGATTTCACTTGGTGCATGGGGGCTTTGGTTTTGGTGTTAGGAACGAACCTGGTAGGGAGCTTCTAGAGTTTGCGGTGGCTCACGATCTTGGTATTATAAACTCGTTCTTTAGGAAGAAGGAATAACATTTGGTTACATTTAGTAGTGGGGGCGGAGTACGCAAATCGACTATTTATTGATGAGGCGCGAAGATCGACGTTGGTGGAAGGACTGTAAGTTTATACCCAGGGAGACAACGGCAACTCAACATCATTTGTTAGTGGTAGATATTGGTTTAAGAGAGAAGTTGGTGGTAGGAGAGAGGAATATACGGCCTAGGATTAGATGGGGAATTTTGAAGGGCGAAAAAATTACAGAGTTCAAAGATAAGGTTATCTCTAAGGCATCGACTGAATTGAGTGGAGGCACGAATCGGATGTGGGAGGATATGGCGACTATCCTTAATCAGGTGGCGACTGAGACTTTAGGGGTCACATCAGGAAAGTATAGTGGGCATAAGGAGTCTTGGTGGTGGACTAAGGAGGTGCAGAACAAAATTAGGAGTAAGCATGATAGTTTTGGAGATCTTTTGAGGTGCGCAGACGATCGGCAGCATGTCACGCTTAAGGAAAGATACAAAAAGGCCAAGAGGGAGGCAAAGAAGGCGGTGATGGAGGCAAAGAACACGACCTATAAGAAATTGTATGAACGCATAGAAACTAAAGAGGGGGAACATGATATGTTCAAGATTGCCAGAGCTAGGGAGCGTAAGAGCAAGATCTAGGGGTGGTGAAGTTTGTAAAGGGAGAAGATGGACGTATTCTAGTAAAGCAACTCGACATTAAGCTAAGATGGCAAACATATTTTTGCAATCTTTTCAATGGCGGGAGAGCTTACCATCAAGAGCAGGACAACCCCACCACCCAAAGGCTACCACCGAATAAGTGCTACTGCCGCAATATTACACGAGGAGAAGTGAGGTCTGCACTCAGGAAGACGAGAAGGGCCAAGGCAGTTGGTCCAGACAACATACCGATTGAGGTGTGGAAGTGCCTTGGAGAGGAAGGAGTCTAGTGGTTAACTACCCTGTTCAATTGTATTTTCAAGTCTAAACAAATGCCGGAGCAGTGGAGGAATAGTGTCATTGTGCCTCTGTATAAGAACAAAGGCGACTCCTAATGTTGTGGGGATTACAGAGGTATAAGGTTGTTAAGTCATACTATGAAATTATGGGAAAGGATTATTGAGGCTAGGATTAAAAGAGAAACTCGGGTCTCGGTAAACCAATTTGGTTTCATGCCAGGGCGGTCAACTACGGAAGCAATACACATTCTAAGGAGGTTAATGGAAAAGTATAGGGAGAAAAAGCGGGATCTTCATATGGCCTTTATAGATCTTGAAAAGGCATATGACAGTGTGCCACGTAAACTGATTTGGGACAGTCTGAAAGTAGAGGGGTCCCTGAGAGATTTATAGACTTAATTAAGGATATGTACAGCAGGACTAAAACAAGTGTTCGCGCGCCTGTAGGTGATACCGAGTCCTTCTCTGTGGGGGCAGGACTCCACCAAGGATCCGCGTTTAGTCTGTTCCTTTTTGCAGTTATCTTGGATGAGTTGTCCAAGTCGATTCAAGAGGCAGTTCCGTGGTGTATGCTTTTTGCTGATGATATTGTGTTAGTTGAAGATTCCGAACATAGTCTGGATGAGAAGCTAGAGGGTTGGCGTGCAGCTTTAGAGGGCAAGGGTTTAAGGATAAGCCGTTCTAAAACTGAGTACATGTATTGTAGTTTTAGTGGTGCAAGTCATGATGAAAATACCCATGTTACGATTGAAGGCCAAGTTGTCCCGCAGGCAACTAAGTTCAAGTACTTAGGATCATTTGTTCAAGGGGATGGTGAGCTAGATAGTGATGTCACCCATCACATACAAGCTGGTTGGTGTAGGTGAAGGGCCGCAAGTGGGGTTTTATGTGACAAAAGGTTCCCAACTAAATTAAAGGGAAAATTCTATAGGGTTGCAGTGAAGACCTGCTATGTTATATGGGACAGATTGTTGGGCCATCAAAAAGACATAAGCCCGCAAGATGGAGGTAGCAGAAATGAGGATGCTAAGGTGGATGTCTGGACACACTAGGGTGCACCCAATACGAAATGAGGTTATTAGGGAAAGGTTAGGGGTAGCTAGTATATATGACAAGATTAAGGAGGGAAGATTAAGATGATATGGGCATGTGACGAGGAGGCATTTGACGGACCCAGTTAGAGTAGTGGAAACCCTCATTGTAGAGGGAAAGAGGTGTAGAGGAAGACCCAAATTGACTTGGGATGAGCGGGTTAGGCATGATTTAGTAGAGATGCACCTCTCTGAGGACATGGTCGAGGATAGGGTTTCATGGAGACGCAAGATTAAGGTTAAGGATTATTAGGGAGGGTTGGGTTGTATCATAGCGTTGTGCTAGGAGCTTAGTCTTCTTTCTTACACCAGTAGGAGGTTGGTATGGGTGACTTGTTTTTCTGGGTGCTTATGGGTTATGTTGTTTCTATGGCATATATTCCTTTGTTCTAATACATGAAACTTTCAATGTTTTATATGGGTT
Source organism: Ambrosia x helenae (assembly GCA_030844895.1). Taxonomy (NCBI): domain Eukaryota; kingdom Viridiplantae; phylum Streptophyta; class Magnoliopsida; order Asterales; family Asteraceae; genus Ambrosia; species Ambrosia x helenae. The sequence continues at coordinate 22,923 of JAUTDX010003841.1, read as the reverse complement.
ATGTTGTTTTTATGGCATATATACCTTTGTTCTAATACATGACACTTTCAACGTTTATCTCTTTTTTAGTTTTTTAGTGTTGTTTGTTGGTCGATTTTGTGTTGTCGAGCCGAGGGTCTCTCTGGAAGCAGCCTCTCTATCCGCAAGGATAGGGGTAAGGTTTACCTACATCCCACCCTCCCCAGACCCTACTCTTAGCTGTGCTAATTGTGGGATTTACTAGGTAAAGGTGGTAAAGGTGTTGCCATTGTGGGAATGTAAACTTAACTTAGCTTCCGCTACTGTTTTGAGTTATTTAAAGATTTATGTTTTGTGTCTACATATCTTTCATATAGTTATTGTTTATTGTGACCGTTGACTTGGATCCTGGTGTGTCGCGCGCCTCGCGTTAAAACTTTGCACGTGGAATTTGAGGTGTGACAAGAGCCGAAAGAACTAACTCAAAGTGTTCTACTTCATATATGAGTGACTACCTGATGAGTCCCAAAATTAGTAGGTTTTATATACATGTTTTTCACCTAATTATCACCCAAATTCAGGCTCTTATGTTGGTATTGTCACGGTTTGTTTCCTTTTGATGATAATTGCAGTTATTGAAGGTTAAAATTAAAAATAAGTGAAAACCGGCTTAAAAGACAAGGATTTGAATACTTTTAACAAAGATCCAGATGAAGCACGGCCACGCTCAGGACTACGCACGACCATGCTCTTGTTGCAGGTCAACCAGTCAACATTTCCAAGTCAACACGAGTCAAATCTAAGTCTTTTCCATGTTCACGGGCGTGCCCCATGAAGTGGCACGGTCGTGCTTTAATCCAGCGTGTTCTCCAAGGCTCAAACCGACCAAGACTGACAAGACGGTTACAAGCTTCAGGAAGCACGGGCGTGCCACACACTTAAGCACGGGCGTGCAAGCCCTGGTACAGACACATCTGCACAAAAGGACTTTGCAACAGTACGCGTTGTCAAGCATGGGCATGCCAGGACGTTGTCGAGGGCGTGCTGGAGCTGTTTTGCCTATAAATAGAGCCCTCCACTCCACATTTTGGGCATCCTATTTCACCCGAGTTTTACTCACACTTCAGCCACCTTGAGGGTCTTGCAACTGACCTTTGGAGCTTGGGATCACTCTATAAACACCTGTTGATTGAGAGTTGAGAGAGAGAGATCACTAAAACTCATCCAAAACACCTTCTTTAATCCCACATACACTCACAACTATGTGTTCTTCCAACACCAAAGATAGTGTTCAAGTTGTACAGCCAATTCTAGGCTAGATTAATTAAGTGTTGCTAGGGTGAACACTTATCTTCGTATGGATTATATAGTTTTTATTTGTTAAGTGGTGTTGTGTTCTTGGTTAATTCTTTTCACTTAAAACTTTGATTGATGAATTAACTAACTAATTAACTAGTCTTTGGTGTTGTGGGTGTCTGGGTAAGAAGTGGGAGGACTCATGAGTGTTCCCATGGTGTGTAACAACCCACGCACTTGTGAGCTACCCTAATCCCACGAGTAGTGATCGGCCGATTTGTGGGTAGAAATACACACACTTAGTGGCTTAATCCTCTACTACCAAGATCTCACATAGGTTGGTACGGTCTTTATACTTGGTCCTAGTGATAAACCAAGGCTTAATCTTGCGACTTAGCTTCATGTTCTATGATAGCTTTGGCGCAGGTTAAGAATTGGTGAACCCGTTTTGAAAGAAAATGGTCTTTATTTTCTTTCATCATTATACTGCCGCACAGTTAATGATAGATCACTCACTTTTAAAAAGGTTAATTGGTTCAAGTAATAGATGCACGTGTGCCGGTCGGTCACGACTCTCTAATGATATCAAGTGTCTTTTGTTCGGTCATGCTCCGGCCACCGACAAGTTGTCCATAAAAGATTTAAGTGTTTAGATGTCTTTATTGCAATATTGGGAGGTGGATCATTCGGGGTTGGGTATACACAGTCTTGAGTAGTCTGTCTGTCAGTATTGAGAGGTGAGCTTACCGTTTTGGGAGACCCTCACTTTACAACATGAACACATCTTGTCTTGCGATAACAGTCACCTCTGGAGAATGCTGTAGCAACTCCACGTTAAGCATAACTGCGCACTTGTTCACACCACTTTAATAAATTAACTACTATTAATCCGTCCCAAGATAAAGTTGGATCCCGAAGCAGCACTTCATGTCGGTATTGATTTTTATTCTGGTCACTCTCATTCTCTTTCTTTATTTTATTTTATCTCTGTCTTTATTGAACCAACTTGAAACTAAGTAGGGGAAGTCGTATCTTAGGTTCGATACTCAGTACTTGCTATTACCTATACTACGCTCGATAGGTCCACTTGCCTATCGTGTGGGTTTAGAATAATCAGCAGATATCGTTATACTTTTATAAATTTAAAACTTTGATAAGTGTTTTAATTTAAAGGTCGCCTTTAATTACCCTTTTTCACCGAGTCTTGACACTTCCTCCAGGAAAGTGTTGGTTTTAAAAGGGACGTTTAAAAAGACCTAATCCACACGACATCACTACCCCTTCCCATGTGAGTACCTTGAGCCTTATCGAGCACATTTCACTTTTTATATATACACCACATATGCTCGTTCTTTGACCATGAGAGATATTCCCCCTTGGCATGTCATAGTTAGAACTTGTGTAGCCTATGCATTTCGAGACCGCACGCAAGGTGAGAGATTGTGAAAGTGATCAAGGCACTTAGGACACACCCCTTCCATTTTTCTTTGGCCTCCATAAATATATCCCTCACCTAGTTAGCCCACTTGAGCCTTAGCCTTTTTCGTTTCATTTATCACATTCAGCCCATGTCGTGGTTTGGCAAAGAAGGCATGTTACAAGCTATTGGGACACTCTCGGGCAGTCTTGAAATAAAGGAAACAGACCAAACATCATGTTGTTTACCAAGAAGAGTTTGGCAAAATAAGAAAGATCGCCATACAGAGATTAGCATACCAAAGAAAAAGCTTCACAGAAAGCAGCATTTGTGTTATCAAAAATAAAGTGTTTTAAGAATAAGTCAAAAAACTCGACAATAAAACAGGCCGAAAGAAAACAATTATATTTGAAGATTTATTTCTACGACATTCCTAGCGGAGATTATTAGGTGTGAAGACCGAACGATTCGCGAAGTAGGGACGTCAGAGCAGTAACTCTTCGGGGGAGGAGTTTAATAAAAGCCCATTATCTAGAGTTTAACATTTTCCCATTATGCCACAACCGCTGCCCGAGCCAGACACAACAGTAGACACCATCCTACCCATTTATCACTTCATCATTTTCACCCTCAAAAGACCTTGTGATTCGTAGCCTTTCACCCATAAATAGCGGTGGGGATTTGATATTGTGCATGCCTTGGGTTGAATTTGAGTGATCACCTCCAAAAACAACCCCTGAGTGAAATAGTGATGAAAAATATGAAGTAGACGCTCGAGGAACATTTGATTAGGCAAACCAAGGCTTTCTAGGTTAGGCGAACCAAGGAAAAATATGAAGTGGGACTCTTAGGAGGTGGGTTGTTGTAACTTATCACACTACTCTCACCTATTTTTACTCTACTCTCTTAGCCTAGGTTAGGTTTGCTTGGGGACAAGCAAACGTTTACGTGTGAGGTGATGTGATATGTCTCAAAATTACAAGTTTTACATACATGTTTTCACCTAATTATCACCGAAAACCATGCTTTTATCTTGGTATGATCACGGTTTGTCTTCTTTTAATGATAATTGCAGGTATTGATGGTGGAAAGTGAAAGGAAGTGAAAACCGGCACAAATGACAAGGAATTGAAGACTTTTGGAGCTAGAACAGATGAAGCACGACCGCGCTTCGATCGTGCATGGCCGTGCACCTATCCTGAGTCAACAAGTCAACATTTCCAAGTCAAACGAAGGCCAAAAGTCACCGTTCAGAAGTTGCACAGGCGTGCCACATTGTTGTGCACAGCCTTGCTCGTTGATGCGTGTCCCCTAAGGCTCCAACCGACCAAAACTAACAAGACGGTTACAAGTACTGAGAAGCATGGGCGTGCTTGTCTTGAAGGAGACATCTTCTACAACAAAGGACTCTACAACAGTACCTATTGTCGAGAAGAGGCGTGCCACATCTGCAGCAGGGGCGTGCAAGGGCTGATTTGCCTATAAATAGAGGCCTCCACCCCTCATTTTGAGCATCCCATTTCACACGAGTTTCTCTCACTCATCAGCCATCTTTAGGGTCTTGTAAGTGACCTTTGGAGCTTGGGATCACTCCATAAACACTACTTGAGTTGAGAGCTAGAGAGAGATCACTACAAATCACCCCCAAAACCCTCTTTAATCCATAAAACAACCACTTATATGTGTTCTTTAACCACCTAAGTTAGGGTGCAAGATGTAATGCCAATTCTTGGCTAGGGTATTAGAGTGTTGCTAGGGTGAAGACTGCTTTGGTATGGATTATATAGTTTTTATTTGTTGAGTTAGTGTTTGTGTTCTTGTCTAATTCTTTTTACTTAAAACTTTGCTTGATGAATTAATTAACTAAACACTTAGTATTTAGTCTTGTGGGTGTCTTGATAGGATGTGGGAGGACTTATGAGTGTACCCATGGAGTGTAACAACCCATGCACTTGTAAGCTAACCTAATCCCGCGAGAAGTGATTGGCCCATTTGAGGATAGAAATACACACATTTAGTGGTTTAATCCTCTACTATCAAAGATCTCACTTAGGGTCGGTACGGTCTTTATACTCGGTCCTGGTGATAAGCCAAGACTTGATTTCGTGACTTAGCTTCATTGTTTATATGTGATACCTTTGGCGCAGGTCAAGAATTGGTGAAGCCGTGTTGAAAGAAAACAGTCTTCATCTTCTTTCATTATTGTATTTCCACACAATCAATAATAGACTAATCACTTTTTGAAAGATTAATGAATTCCAGTCGGAGATGCACGTGTTATGGTTAGTCACGACTCACCTATGATATCAAATGGTAGCTTGTTCGGTCATGCTCCAGCCACCGGCAAGTTGTCCACAAAAGTTTTAAGTAAATAGATGTCTTTACGCAACACGGGGAGGTGGATTCTTCGGGGTTGGGTGCACACACTCTTGAGTAGTCCATTTTTCATTGTTGAGAGGTGAGCTTGCCGGTTTGTGAGACCCTCACTTTAAACAAGAACACAACTAGTTGTGCGAAAACAGTCACTTATGGAGAATGCATTTGTAACTTCAAGTTAAGCAAAAGTGCGCAACTTGACAACACCACTCGACTAAATGATTACTGTTAATCCATCCCAAAGATAGTCGGATCCCAAAGCAACACTTCTTTTTGGTTATTGATTTCTATTTCGGTCATTCTCGCTCTCTTTCTCTTTTATATCTTTTTCTTTTATCAAAAGCAACTTAAAACTGAGTAGTGGAAATTGTGTCTTAGCGTTCGATACTCGGTACTTGCTCTAATTGTATACTACCCTCAATAGGTACGCTTGCCTATTGTGTGGGTTAGAACGATTAGCAAATATCATTTTATTATAAATTTAAAACTTGAATCTGTGTCCTAACCTAAAAGTCCTAACTTAATTACCTTTTTCCTTGAGTCCTGAAACTTCCTTTGGGAAGTCATCACCTTTACGAAAAAAGACATTTAACGAGACTTAATCCACACGACATCATATGCTTTGACTCCTTGTGTGGGTTGGGTTTTCGATTCCTTGTGTGGATTGGGTTTTTATCAGTTCGGAAACTTTTTGTCCTTTGTGAGCTAAACAACATCTATAACTTGAAAGTGCTTACAAAATTAGTGGGTTAATTGCTTGAGGCGAATGAGCTATTAGTTAGTAGCACTATTAGGTTGTGCAGAAACCTCATGCATGAGGTTCTTGGGTCACGGGCATGAACTTCTGACCACATTTTCTTACTAGTGTTGATAGACACTAGTGTTGAGGCAAATTAATCATTTTGTATGTTCCCAATAATATCATGTTTAGTTACATCGAGTGGGTTAGCTACCCCTGACAAGCTTAGAACTGATGGTTTTACAACTTTAGAAACATTACTTTTGTTACTTAAATTATGAACTCACCGACTTTATGTTGACACATGCTAGCATGCTTTTGCAGGTCGCTAGGTTTGGAGCACGCTAGGTCATGCATATATTGTGTCTTGGGATGTTATACACTATTGAACTATCTTATCATTTTCAAAACTTTATTATGGTGTTTGGGTGCGGTTGTTTTGCGCAAGATTAATTAACTTAACTGTTTTGAATTCGCTTCTGCATTTCTTAAAACTTTTTATTGGTTACTAAACTTTGTTTTTAAAAACGAACTAAATAGTTTGGGCATTTAGAGTCGTTCATATGACTTATGGCTATGGGGATCCTGGTATGTCACGCGCCTCGTCGTATAAACCCCGCAATAGAAATTTGAGGGTGAGGCATATTCCAACCCCTCCACCCCGATTTTGGCACCACCATTCCAAATCTGGCACCACCACTACGATTCAACCTACTAAACTCAGGTACATTTGCTACAAAAGATTTTTTACATTTTTTTCAGCTCCGTCGTTGTCTTTTTTATGTTTTTACTTCTTTTATAAATGTTATTTGATTATATGTTTGTTTAGGGCTAGCATTACATAAGGAATAGCTTACACTACAAGAAATTTGGGCAATAGCGGTGACGCCATTAAGGGCGACTTGCCGCGGGTCACCGCTATTGCTTAAAAGTTGGCGAGGGTTTGTATAGTTGAGCTTGACCGTTGATCAGATGGGTGATCGAACGGTGAAGGTTTAATAGTACAAAAGGCGATAGCAGCGACGCCAACAATTAACGCTCCTCCTTCCCTACAATCTGCTCCTCTTCTGTCTAGCACAACTAATCCTGCCACCCCGTCTCCTCTTCGGCCACCTCTCCTCTCCTCCTCTCACTTCACAGCCCACCCCACCGCCCCCATTCCTCTCCTCGAGTCCCGTCACAACTCACCACCACTTCCTTCACAACTATCCCCTACCACCCGTCTCCTCTCCGGCCACCTTGTCAACCGGTGTCACCACCCCTGTCATATCCGTTATATTTTATTTTTTCATGTTTTCTTGTATGTTTTTAGCTATTTTACTTAAAATATGTTTAATTTTTCATTTTACTGTAATATGAGTTGTAAGGAAACACCGATCTACTAAACCACCAGTCCTCCTCCACTGTTCCGTCACAGGTTGGTCGTTGCCAATAGTTATCTCTTTTGTTTAATATTTATATATTTGTTTGTGTATGGTTATTAAAATATGTTTTTTAGCATTTTTGTTAACTTTTTTTAATTTATTTTATTTTGCCGTTGTATAATTATGTATTTGATAAATTAATATGTGTTTATGTAAGTTGTGCATGTGTGTGTGTGTGTGTATATATATAGGCTTGTATGAGTTTATGTAAATTTATAAATCCAGAAGTAATTAATTCTGGATTCCTTTTTATCACTGGTGAGGTTTCTTTATATAATGTTTTCTTAATTTTTTAGGGTTTATGTTTTCTTCTTTTTTTTAATGTGTATTATGAAGAGTGAGGTCCGGTTATATGTTGAAGGTGGTTGTTGTGTATATGATGGATTGATGGTGGGGTTAATGGTGGTTTAAGAAGAGAGTATATTTGAGAAGGGTCGTGTGGGATCTGTGTAATTATAGAGTAAAACCTTATAAAAACATGTTATGTCGATAATTAAGTGTAGGATTAGTTTTAGATTTGGTAAAATAAACTATTTTCTTCAACAACTAAATAAACTGACATGATTGCAAGGATGTTAAATTTAAAATGTGCAAGTTCAACTATTTTACTTAGTACGATTTAACATTTAAATTATAATCTACATTAATAATAGTGTATCTAAATTGTTGTAAATATATGTTTGTTAAGAAACATATAAAGATGGAATAAATTCGTTACTAGTGTAAGTGTGTATGGGTATGTAGGGATTTGAAAATTTGGGAAATCTATTGCATGTATGTATGTATGTACGTATGTATGTACGTATGTACGTACGTATGTATGTATGTATGTATGTATGTACGTACGTATGTAGGTAGGTAGGTATGTAGGTATGTAGGTATGTATGTGTGTGTGTATGTGTATGTATGTATGTATGTATGTATGTATGTATGTATGTATGTATGTATGTATGTATGTATGTATGTATGTATGTATGTATGCAGGCGTGTTTTATGAAAGTATGTATGTGTGTATTTAGGTATTTTATGCGTGTATATAACTAAATTTATATATCTAACTAGATATATTTTATATGTAGAAAAAAATGCTATAAGTATATGTATATATATGTATTGTATATACATACTTGGGAGCTTAGGGGAAAATGTTGTCAAATTTTTCTTAAACAAACAATCATGTAATACACATTCATATATGAGATAAAATATTCAAAAAGTGGGTTTAGCAGCCTATGTTCCAGTTGTCAATAACCCTTTCAAAAACTGGATACCTTAAACCTCAAATTATGTTTCAATTCCATTATCATGTATGTCTGTAAAAGTTGGATTGATTGTGATCGTATATTACCTGAGTACAATGTGGACAACAAAGGTAATATTAGATGTCCGTGTGAAAGGTGTAATAATTCTAGCTTAGTACAAGACACAAAAAATATAAAATCATTTGCTTACTTGGGATTTCTATCGGTCTTACATGACGTAGACCTATCACAGTGAAGGTCCAATTCCTCCCATTGTAGTTATAGATAACGTTGCGCAATAAAACGATATGGATGACGTTATCGAAGACCTTATAGGGGAACGTATGGAAGAGGATACAGACCTTAACAAACAGAACTTGGGTACACAGAGTAGTGGTGTTCATGATAATTATAAAGCCCTGATAGAGGAAGTCGAACCATAATATTATCCTGGTTGTACTATGTTTTCTTCCATTGACTTTTTATCAAAGTTTATGCATATAAATTTGAGTTGTTGCAACCTTCACATCCAATAGGCAACAAGATCCCCCCTTCGCATTATGTAGCTAAATGGAAATTAGAGAACATTTGGTTTGGGGTATGAGATAATAGACGTATGCAAATATGATTGTGCACTCTTTTGGAAAGAAAATAAGTAGTTGCAGAATTGTCATGTTTGTAATGATAGTCGGTGGGTTGATAAAGACACAAATGGTAAGAAGGTAGCTTGCAAGGTGTTACGATACTTTCCTTTGACCCATAGACTACGGCATTTATATGTTCAAGGCTACAACAAAAGATATGATATGGCACAGTACCAGAAGATCAAAAGAGGGTACTATGCGTCATCATGTTGATGGATCTTCACGGAAAGAATTTGATGTAAAGTACCCAAACTTCTCGGCTGTAAGTTGATGCAGCGCGAGAAGGTTATTGTTTATGCTTCTCATCAACTTAAGGTTCATGAGAAGAACTATACCACCCATGATCTGGAATTGGGTGCAGTTGTTTTCGCTCTGAAGATATGGAGACATTACTTGTGCGGTACCAAGTGCACCGTTTATACCGATCACAAGAAGCTTTAGGATATCTTCGATCAGAAGGAGTTGAACATGCGACAGCGTCGCTGGGTCGAACTTCTTAATGATTGTGATTGTGCCATCAAGTACCATCCTGGCAAGGCGAATGTTGTGGCAGAAGCCTTGAGTAGGAAGGAATCTGCCAAACCCCGTCATGTCCGAGCTCTGCAGCTCACCATCCATTCTAGTTTGCCTGACCGAATCCGTTCTGCGCAGCAGGAAGCTTTGAAGGAGGAAAACCTTAAAGCTGAAACCATGCATAGTGCTGATAAGCACCTCGAGCTTAGATAGGATGGCCTTAACTATTTTGCAGAACGTGTTTGGGTTTCTTTGCTTGGGGGTTTGCAAGAGCTCGTTCTGGATGAAGCTCACAAATCTCGGTGTTCCATTCATCCCGGCTCCAATAAGATGTATCAGGATCTGAAGATACTCTATTGGTGGCCAAACATGAAGGCTAGTATAGTTTCTTATGTGAGCAAGTGTTTGACCCACGCTAAGGTCAAGGTTGAGTATCAAAAGCCGTCTGCTCTTCTTCAGTAGCCTGAAATCCTAGAATGGAAGTGGGAACGGATCACGATGGACTGTGTGACCAAACTCTCGAGGTCGCCTAGTGGTTGTGATATGATCTGGGTGACCGTCGACCGGTTGACAAAGTCTGCGCATTTCCTTGCCATCAAGGAGACCGACAGTCTTGAACGGTTGGCTCATACGTATATTAAGGAAGTGGTTTCTCGGCATGGGGTGCCTGTCTCTATCATCTCTTATTATGATTCCCGTTTCGCTTCTCAGCACGGCTTATCATCCGCAAACTGATGGTCAGAGTGAGCGGACGATTCAAACGCTAGAAGACATGCTTCGGGCATGTGTGATTGATTTTGGCAAAAGTTGGGAGACTCATCTACCGTTGATGGAATTCTCTTACAACAATAACTACCATTCAAGCATCAAGGCAGGTCCGTTCGAGGCACTTTACGGACAGAAATGCCGCTCCCCTCTTTGTTGGGCCGAAGTGGGTGAGAGCCAACTCACTGGTCCGGAGCATGTGTACGAGACCTCCGAGAAGATCGTACAGATTCGTAATCGTAAAGCAGGAGCTCGAGATCGCCAAAAGAGCTATGCCAATCGTCATCGCATGTCGTTGGAGTTTCAGGTTGGCTACAGGGTTCTCTTGAAAGTCTCTCCCTGGAAGGGCGTTATAAGTTTTGGGAAGCGTGATAAGCTGAATCCTCGATATGTTGGACCGTTCGCAATTTGGATCGGATTGGACCGGTGTCATATAAGCTTGACTTACCAGCTGAACTCAGTAGCGTTCATAATGTCTTCCATGTTTTGAATCTTAAGAAGTGTTTGGCTGACGGATCTCTCATTGTTCCTCTCGAAGAGATAAAGGTGGATGATCGTCTGCGTATCGTTAAGGAACCGGTGGAAATCTTGGATTATAAGATTCGTAGCCTTTGTCAGTGTAAAATCCGCATCGCTAAAATTCGTTGGAATTCAGATCGTGAACCGGAGTTCACGTGGGAGCAGATGATCAGATGAAAGCTAAGTATTCTCACTTGTTTCCTAAGCGCGCACTGGAATCAACATCCGACACTGTTGAAGCCGAGGGAATTTCAGGTGCGAAATTCCTTTCAACAGGGGGATGATGTGGCAAGCGGAAAATTTTTCTTTTCTTTCGTCTCTTCCTTTTCGGCTTTGAGCAATTTTCAGGACAAAAATTCTTTCAACAGGGGGATGATGTGACACCCGGCAAACTCAGGTTAGTAACTTTTGCAAAACTAGTAAGTCTACTTTAGCGAGTCATGCATACATTATACTTAACGGGGTCAGTTGAGTCATTTCGATGGTTTTGGGAATCATCGGGATTCGTTACAATGATCCACGGGATCATTGGGAGTCGGTCCATAACCACGTGTACAAGGATGGGTGATTTGTAGAATCGTCGAATTTAATGCACACACGCAAGTCTCGAGTCCTAGGGACTGGTGAACGGATGTGAACGTGTTAATTATCAAATATTATGTGTTTATAACCATTATATAACTTGTCGGTATGTGAATATGTGCTTATATGTGTTAAATTAGTGTTTAACGCACCGAAAACTCACAACAGCCTGCAAGGGGCGATTAGGATTCCTAATTGCCACCTGCAGGGGCAATTAGGGTGCTACTCGCTTGATGTAGGGAGTGAGTAGGCCCACACTCACTTGTAAAGGGGGCACTTAGGATTCCTAATTGCCACCTGGAGTTCCTATTCGTGTGTAACGTTAGAAACGACTGTAAATACCATACTTGACTTGTAAAACATTATTTGTGAAACCCTAACTCGCCCCAAACCTACCATTTCCAAGCTTTACGCATCCTCTTTAGCAAAATCTAAGGTGTGTTATCCATCCTAAGCTTTTATCATGTTGTTATTTTGATTCCTAAAGGTCCAAACCTGGTTTAGTGAAGTTTGTGTCTTTAAAAACCATTGAAAAATAGTTTTAAAACAAGTCTAATCCCTTATATGAGTTATATGTGAAGTATACACGCAAAGAGCGGATTTTTATGATTAAAACATGGGGATTCTTGTGTGTTTATCGTAAGGGCACTATTCGTGTATGTCCCCAGCTAGTGATCCGGTACTGAATGACGAGGAACAAGAATAAGATTTGTTGTGATTATCGTAGGGTCGAATGAAAAGCAGAAGGTTTCATTCGCACCATTGCTAGGTCGAAAGAACGAGAGAAAGATTCATTCGAACCCATGAAGGGTCGAATGGATTTGTCAATAAATAGGGGATTAGTTAGTTATTTGAAAAGTGGTTGATCATTTGAGCTTTTTCCCAGTTTGAGAGGTTCTCTGTATTAGGTCTAGGTTTTGATCTGTAATGTTCTACTTTTGATCTAATATACTAGTAAAGTTATGGAAATTGCTCGGTGTTTCGTATTCTGTTTTCATCACGATCTTTACTAATTATTTCTTACTCGGTTTGCACAACCGGAGCGGATTCCGCACCCTGCGGTTGATATTCGTGAGATCACGATTCGTATAAACGATCCTAAAACGTTTTCACACGTTGTATGTAAGTCCGGAATCCTTCACTAGGTATCAAATACACTTAATCGAGTGCGGAACCATGATTGAATGTAAGACCAACAAAAGAAGAACACAAAGTCGAATGATTGTATTATCAAAAGAGTGCACACGACTACTAGAGTCGTCTGGTACACCTCGTAGGTACAAGAGAACAAGTGTGCAAATTAAGCAAAAGAACTAGCAAACCCAAAATTTTTTGGAGCCCCCTATTTATAAGCTCATAGGGGAACTCGAGTACATCTTGCCCAATGGCCGTAACCCACTAATCTCAAAAGACTAAACTACCCAGAAAACGTCTAATTGGCCAAGACAGACGCAAACCTCTAAACCATGTCCCTAAAATATCCCCCTAGGTTTGTGTCGTCTTGGTACAATAATATTACTTGATAATCATTTCTAGTTCTAAAATATTCAAAACTTGATCATTATGGTGTGGATCTTCAGTCAATCAACGTCACTTGTCTTAATCCAGTTTGTCATTCTATGCAAGAGAGACTCCATGATCCAGATGGTTCGACGTCTTTTTGACCCCAACTTGATCTTGTGTCCTCGGTGACGACCTTTGACCCCAACCTAATCCTGAGTCCTCGGGGACATTTTTCTAACTTAGTTTTAACCCCGAGTCCTCTGTGACGACCTTTCGACCCGTGGGTCATCTATTATTATTTACATAAATTAGACGAGCAAGCCTCGTCCAACGTTAGATACCAGTGAAGCACCCTGGAGACACATGGTGGCCGAAGTCATTTCCCATAATATGCTTCTTCCCTGCATCTGGATTGTATTCAAATCCTGCATCTGCTCACCATATACTCCCAGCTGCATCTCGTTTTCTGCAAAAAATAGAAAGTGATCTTCTCTTGCAGAATCGGGTGGTTCATCATCATCACCATCATCATCCACACGTGCAGTCAAAACATAACTCTCATAAGAACATTATTTGTCAACAACGACCCCACATAATACATCATTCCATAGACAATACCAACACCTTTTCCCAGTCCAAACAGATCTACACAAGGTGTAAATTCTAATGAAAAACAATAGTTTTGAATAGTATTTAATTTAAAAGATTTAACAATTATCAAGTTATAAATGTTTCACAACAGAATCAGGTTTTCAAGATTCCAGCTAGTTCTCGAGTGACTGATGAGTTCTCAAGTGAACAACATTTTCTCGGGCTGTCATTTGGTTCTCGGGTTACAAATGGGTTCTCGGGTTAACAAAAGGTTCTCAAGTACCCTATAGGTTCTCGGGTGATTTGATGGGTCTCGAGAACACCAACAGTTCTCGACTGGACAAGACATTTAAAACATTTAAACCAACCCAGATCCCAAGGCGCGTGTCCCTCACGCACCGCCCCATCTTCATCATTTCCAGCGCTAATCATCTTCTCCGATGATCTCACACCCTAAACACAAACATTTTCAGCCAAAACAATGCATTTCAACATAGATTTAATCAAACAAAAAGGATATTGTTCATCGACTTATCATAAAAACACATCACAAGTGCTTGGATCATCTTCAAAAGCAAGAAAACAAAGAAAATAACCTTCACAATCATCCGGTAACGTACGGATCATCTCCAAGCACAAGAAGCAAGAAACACATACCTTTAGACTTCGAGGAGCACATGATTCCTGATCTACCTAGGCTCTTATCACCGACTCTCTTGAGATTATAATGTGATTCGTGTGTGTGAGAGAGAGAGACGGTTTCAAAAAGTAAGAAACAAAGTGACTTAAGTCACTTAACCTAGATCATTTCCTTTTATAGCCAAACAAAGACAAAAGGCAAGATTTTGTGGGTCCCACCAAGTGTGCGGTGGGTCCGGCTTCAATCCCAAAACTGTCAAGAACTTTTTGAAGTGATAGTTAACAAAAGTGGGTCCAAGTCAAAGTGTGAGCTGGTCAAGATAAATTAAAAATAAAAGTAAAAATAACTAAACTAAACCAGATAGAACAAAAACTAAGAAAAATTATCTACACTTGTACAACTCTTATTTTAAAATATTTCTTGCGGGATCAAATCACTATGTTTCAGGCCAGGTTACACTTATCAATACTGATCTACTTAGGTCGGGTCTTAGCAATTACTGGTATATTTGTTCACTTAAACTTATTTCCCTAGGCCTTCTAGAATGACAGTCCGTGATGTCATTTTATCATGTTTTGGTTCAATTAAAATGAGCACTCAAATAAGTCACAATCAAATCCTAGAATCATAAGCAGTACACTCTATCATGCTAGTAGATTCCCTATAGCATATTTTGCACGGTATCTGTTCTAGAATTCTGAAACCATGACTGAGACTGGATTGAGAAGAGAAAAGAATAGATCAGTAAGAGATATGGTGTAATATACAAATCAATTGATTTCTCAAATGATATAGGCTAAGGGTTTTGGTCTCTTGAGGGTCTCTTTTACGACGTCCTGACTGTGTCCAGGTCAGCATATTTCTGGATGTAGCAGAGGGACAGCCAGGACATCTTTGGACACAAAGGTCTCTTTTTGGTGTGATTTTGATCTACAACACGACAACAAAGAGACTAGGTCAGCATGTTTCTGGATGCAGCAGAAGCCTCTTCATTCCCTAGCATCTCCATGTCTTTGCGAAGTGTTTTAGACAAGGTTTCTGACCTAGACCATAGTGTTATGCTAAGGGACATCACACAAGCCTTCAAATAGAGATTGTACTCGATCCCAAGTAATGTTCCTTACCGAGGTCATACCTTATCTTTAAGTATTTCACAAGATCGATCATCTTTCCAGCCGTCAGGACCAAGCCTACTAGTATATCACACCAAAGCCAAACCATTTCGATACGCATTTTAAATGAGCCAGCCATAATCCAGTTGTGAAAAATCATTTCATTTCCCGCATGACAACATGAAAAACTCTACTTTTGTAATTTTTGATTTTTTTATTGTTTTTGTCTTTTTCTGAGGGTACATCCCCCTAAATTTGTGCTTAAAAATAAATTTTAAAGAACAAATTTACAAACTAAGAAATAAAAGAAGAACAAAGAAAAACAAAAAATTTGCCTGACCAAGCTCAGTCCTCAAACTGGACCATTCTTAACAGTTCGAAAAGAGCGACAAAACGAGCTCGATTAACCGGTTTTGTAAAAAGATCGGCGACATTGTCGTCGGTATGAATTTGTTCGGGAAAAATTAAACCCTGGTTAAACGAGTCTCGGATGAAATGTTCTTTGATGGCAATGTGTTTTGTCTTTGAAAAATAAACTGGATTTTTACAATTTGGATAACTGCATCATTATCACAATAAATAGGAGTATGAGGGAAATCCAAACTGTAATCTACCAGTTGGTGCTGCATCCAAATGACCTGTGAACAACAAGTCGATGCTGCAACGTACTCAGCCTCTATAGTGGAGACAGAAACTGTCTGCTGCTTCTTACATTGCCATGAGATAAGCCTGTCACCTAGAAATTGACACCCTGCTGAGGTGGAATTCTTGTCAATGTCACAACCTCCATAATCGCTGTCAGAAAAAGCAAACAAATCAAAAGGAGAGTCCCTAGGATACCAAAGACCGAATCTGGGTTTCCCCTTAAGGTATCTTAAGACTCTCTCAACATCTTTAAGATGAGAGATTTTAGGAGTAGCCTGATATCGTGCACACTAGCACACGGCAAACATTATGTCTGGTCTGTTAGCGGTCAGGTACATCAGTGAGCCAATCATTGACCTGTACAAGGTCGGATCTACAGGTTCTCCCTCCAGATCTTGTGTTAGTCTTGGTCTTTCTGACATCGGAGTGTGATTGATCTTTGCCTCAAAAAATCCAAACTTGGCAAGTATGTCATCAACGTACTTGCCCTGGTGAATCAAAATACCCTCAGCACTTTGGCGGACTTGCAATCCCAAAAAGAACGTCATTTCACCCAGTGCACTCATTTCAAACTGCCTCTTCATCACTTATTAAAAATCCTTGCACAGTGCATCACTAGTAGATCCAAAAATGATGTCATCCACATACATCTACACAAGGATCTGATCTTCATCAACTCTCTTCACAAACAACGTCTGATCAATTATGCCACGAGTGTATCCATTAGCAAGTAGGTGGTCTGTCAATCTTTCATACCATGCACGAGGTGCTTGGTGCAGACCATACAATGCTTTATCAAGCTTGTAGACATGCCCTGGATATTTAGGATTTGTGAAGCCTGGTGGCTGAGAGACGTAGATCTCTTCCTTAACCTTCCCGTAGAGAAATGTTGTCTTGACATCCATTTGATAAACTGTAAAATTCTTGAACGAGGCATATGCTAGAAAAATCCTCATAGCCTCTAGACGAGCAACAGGAGCATATACTTCATCATAATCCAACCCCTCAATCTGTCTGAAATCTTGAACTACCAACCTTGCTTTATTTCGATCAATTACCCCGCTGTCGTCTCTTTTGTTCCGTAAACCCAATGAGTACAAAGAGGACGTTTTCCTTGAGGCAACTTCACCAATCTCCAGACTTTCAACTTGTCAAACTGATTGAGTTCATCCTGCATAGCATCAACCCAACTTAGTTCCTGTAGTGTCGCAGCAGTAGTCTTTGGCTCAATCTGTGAGATAAAACATGAATACAAGCACTTGTTAATGTTGCCAGTCTGACTTCTTGTTAGCACACCAACATCCACAGGACCTATAACAGCTTCAATTGGATGGTCCCGTTGAACACTAGTGGGAACAGCAGTGTCTGGAATGATCGAACTATCTGTTTCTTCAACTTCTTCATTTTCACCTTCCTCCACAATGCATTCAGGAGCAATAGGATCATCAAACTTAGAAGTGAGATCATCAACAAACAAATCTTCATCATCTGCATTTGTGAGGTCTCTTCAGCTCCAGTGGGAGAATTTTCAAAATGTGTTGCAGTACTGGGCCCGCATGTTAGAAATTGAAGAGCAGGAGGAGTTTGCTGCACGGTGGGTCTGTAGAATTCTTTGGTGGAGTCCCAGGTGCAACATCCCCCTCTTCCTCTGCACTATCCAACAAGGAGGATGAGGTGCCAACAGTGGGCATGAAGTGACCTGCAGAGCCTACATTAACACGAGAAGGTACTTCATTAAAGATCTTGACAGACTGAAACAATGATTCATAATCAAACAACCAATCGGGACCAACTCTAGCATCCGTATCATTTTCTTTGAGCCAACGCACGTCGAACGACTCCACGATTTGTCTTGTCTGTTTATTATATACCCTGTATGCTATTCTGCCAGCATAGCCAACAAAATAGCAGTCGTTAGCTTTCGCATCAAATTTAGGTGTTGCTTCTAGGTGCAACAATGTGCATGGACACCCAAATGCTCGAAAATGCTTAACAGAGGGTTTTGTATTAAACAAGACTTCGTAAGGCGTCTTCATTCGTGCTTTGTTGACTAGAACACGGTTTTGCACATAGCATGCCGTATTCACAGCCTCAGCCCAGAAGAAAGTTGGAAGCTTTGAATCGCACAGCATTGTTCGTGCAGCTTCAATCAACGTGCGATTTCGTCTTTCAGCTACTCAATTTTGTTGAGGTGTCTTAGCAGAGTTGAATTGGCGAGCGATCCCTTCTGAGCACACTAGTAGTTTAATTCTGCATTCTTGAATTCAGTCCCGTTGTCACAACAGATCCCTTTCACCTTGAAGTTGGTTTGATTCTCCATTAAAACGATAAATTGCTTAATTATTTCTGCAGTCTCACTTTTGTTAGCTAGAAAGAAAACCCAAGTAAAACGTGAGTAATCATCAGTTATCACTAAACAGTAAGCTTTGCGAGAAATGCTCAGAACATTCACTGGGCCAAACAGGTCCATGTGAAGTAACTGGAGCAGAGAATCAAGTAGTATTAACCAACTTAGGATGATGAGGCTTTCTATGATGTTTATTCCTTGCACATGCAACACATTTTTCAATAGTTATAAAATCTTTAACGGGTAAATCTCTTACCAACCCCAGTTTAGCAAGACGGTTTAAGTTCTTAGCATTTGCATGCCCGACAAGACGATGCCATAATATGGCATTATCTTGAGACACTTTTGAAAACAGACATGTGACATTTACAGACGGAGGTTTGTTCATGTCAATGACATAAGCATTTCCTCTATGTTCAGATTTTAACAAAACCCCATTCATCTAGAGTCACTACTCCAGGCTTTAGAATCATGCATCCCTTATCGGTGAAAAAGGTGGAGTAGCCATTATTGCATATCTGTGATACGCTCAAAAGGCTGTGTTTCAGTTCAGGATCGTAATTTACTTTGGTGAAGTAGAATCCACCATTTCTTACTGTTCCTCGTGATGTTATCTGACCTCTTTCACCTCCCGCAAACGAGACAAATCCACCATCAAAACGTTCCAAATCAGTCAGTTGGGATAAGGCTCCAGTCATGTGTCGAGAACAGCCACTATCAATGTACCAGGGGCGCATTATAGCCCTCCATAGCCGTTCCTACACATGATGCAGAATCAGTTAAAGTTTGGTACCCAAGCCATGACTTTTTTGGATTTCCCTATTTTTATCCACATTACTGGACTTCCATCCAGTGCATATTTTCAGTAGACACAGTTTTACAACTTTTGTTACAAACATCTTGATTTACTGAGCAAGATGATCCTACAGATGGGGAGGACTTGGAATAGAACTCTTAGGTTTCTAGTATGATCTCCTTTGTGAAACCATTTTCTTTTTGTCCTTAGTAGATACCTTATGGGTTTCTACTGCTTTATGAGGCATTTTACCTGTCATGTTTAGCCTCTTATTTCTATTCTAATCTCCATCAGAAGGCTTCATCTTGGATTTGTCACTCCTCATAGCTTTAGGCTTATTTGCTTTCATTAGCTCCGAGTGATGTACATTCCCTTTTGGAGCCTTCTGATGCTCCCTGTTCTCCGACACTGTCAAATGATTTTTACAATTTCTGGCAATGTGTCCGGGGATTCCACATGTGTAACATATTTGACGTTTCACATGTGGATCCCCGTGAAGTTTTGCCGCCTTTTCAGATCTATAAGATCTGTATGGACCCCGATGGCCTTGTGATGTCGTCCTTGACAAATTCTTCTTTTCATATTTGGCAAAACTTGTTTTGGGTGGAATATATTTACCAGCCCCACCTGTGCTTGTTTGTTTAACTAATAAATTCTTAGTCACATCATTAGCATTAGATAAAATAACAGAATCAGATGAAGTAGCCAAATCACAATGTCTAATGCACAAAACAAACGAGCCACACAAAAATTATTGTCTAAAGTAGAAATTGAAAAATTGTCTTTCTGAATCTTATTATTCAGTTCATTTTATTCAGAGTCACAAACTTCATCCCCATCGTCTATCCAATCCTCAATTATCACATTGTCTGCACAAGAGTCAATGGAGTTAGTGCTTGAAACATCAAATAAAACAGAACAATAAGTTTCAACATGCTCATCAATCACAGGAGAGTCAGTAGAGCTACAACTCTCAGATAAATTAGAAACAACATTCGATGCTGAATCGGATGATTCGGATGTGTTCTCGAATTCTTCAGTTGTTTCGCAGGTTTCATTCACTTCTGAATCACTTGTACATGTCTCCGAAACAACTAAATTTCCATCTGTTTGTGCCATTTTCTTTGAAAGTAATTTTCTAAAATCTTTAAAAAAATCAAAATCAAAATCAGATGGCACACTTGAGCTAGTAGAAACAGTTTCTTCACACTCATTCTTATCATCTTGTACCGATTCATGTTCAGTTTCAGATTCAGTTCTAGATTCATTTTCATCAGGTACATTATCATTCATGACATTAATAACTCTATCCACCTCCTTGTTTTTCTCAAAGCTCAAAATTTCAGTTTGCTTATTAACACATTGAGGTTTAACAAAGACTTTTTGTGGAAGTGGTTGTTGTTGAGGTTTTCCGATTTGGGTTTAGAGATTTTGATGGGAACAGATTCAGGTCTGGTGATCTTAACCTGATCCCTTGAAGGTCTAATCTTTGACTCTCCACCGGGGACTGTATCCCTTGATGGGCAAAGCCAATAGCTCTTCATCTGACATTGGAATTGAGGTATAACTTTCATTGAACGGTGGAGGAACTTCCACAAATCCAAGTCCTTTATTCCTCAATTCCTTCTTTGGTCGAAACTTTAACTGCGTATTGATGATTTTCTCGACTTTCTCACTTGAACAGTCAAATTTTCTAAAATGAAAGTCGGCGTTTTCAATTTTGATTTTAAATCAATCAACTCGGCAAGTTAAAGTGTCAGACAACCGTTTGAAGTGAAAATAGCGACATTTATGTTCGCTCACTTCTTTTTGCAAGCGCTTGATGTCTTTCTCTTGAGCTTCGACCATTTCTTTGTACGACATGAATTTTTGTTTCATGTCCCACGTGGCCATTTTTTCATACTCAAGCTGCTTGTATGCAGATAAAGTTTCCTCCCTAAATCCTATAACTTTATATTTACATTGTTTCTGTGCAACGAAAAGCAGACAATAGATCAGAATATACCTCGGTTTTCGAAGGAACGTAATTGTCATCCATCTGAGCCATGAGAGCCTTGTACACATCATCTTCCGTTATCTTCAACTCTTGAACCTCTGTTGACCAGTCCCAACCAGCTCCTTCTTGAACCCCTCATAGCATTACTTGGAGCTGAAGCAGACGGCTCAGTGCGAGTGACCGAAGCATGAGTTCCTGGTGTGGAGGCAGTGGCAGTGATGGTGGAGCAGTGGTGGTTGTCTCCTTCTTTGGCTTGCTGCATTCCCGAGCAAGTGACCTGGTTCATCACAGTTGTAGCACCTCATCTTCTTCTTTTCCCAACCCATGTTTTCGTAGGATTCTCCCACACGTTCTTCCCTGTCTTCTTTATAAACTTGGAAGCTCTATGCACTACCATAGCTATTTGCCATGTCAGGTCCATTTCTTCCAGATCATCCTAATTCACATCCTCCAAGTCACATGATCGATATCCTTGGAGGTCAGTTGTCCGGTAAGAAAGGCATTATAGCAATTCATAAACCCAGCAAACATCCCCAAATGCTCAGCAAACTCCTTAGGTATAGTCATAGGTGTTTGAGATGTTGCCTTGGACGATGACTGTGAGGAGGAGTTGATCGAAAGAGTAGTAGTAGTTCCAGAAGTCACAGGATTAGCTTGATTCGATGACTGAGCAACCCAAGAGATTGGTGATAAGATGATCCACTGGCAGGATAGGAGTAAAGTGATGGGCTTGCTTTGCCTTTCTCGCGCTGAGACATGAGAGCATTGCTTGGTGAGACCCACAATAGCATTGTTGGTAACTAGTAGTGGTGCTTGAAAACATATTGCTTGTCATCTAGATCATAAAACTTGATCAATGAAATAGTTTCCGATAGAGTCAATCTTCCCAGGTCCTTTTGTTCTTTTGATCAATGTCACATTAGTGTCCCCAGCTTCTAGGCAAAACGTGTTCAGCAACTTCTTGTTCATCACCGAATTATCCAACACCATATCATTGGCCTTTATCTCACCTCACTAACAAGTGCCACAAAACGCTGAATGTGGCTTTCCAAAGTTTCACCAGGAATGTGATTAAAGGCATTGAATTTCTGGCTCAACATCTCCTCTACGACTCTCCTTCATCTCCTCGTATCCCTTCATACAAGTTCTCAAGGGCAGTCCACAGTTCCTTAGCAAAGGCATGATCACGAACTCTAATAGAGACTTCAGGAGAGAGTCCCTAATGGAGATAAGCTAATGCCCTTTCATCAACATCCGTCTTAGCATGATCTTCATCAATGTACATGCTCTTAGGCTTGATGGCAGTCCCACCCCTGTCTCATCATTCACCCGTATAGGTGATCACACATGGTCCATTCAGGCTTGAACTCTCAATGCTTTGGATCCTTGATCTTCATGAATTGGATAAACCTAAACTTCCACTCGGAGTAAGACATTCCAAGTTGAAGTATAGGTAGTTTCTGATGAGTCCCAACAACAACAAAGACTCGATTGCCTGTCAAGTTGAGCAGCAACCAACAGCTGATCAGCATTCAGTCCACTTAGATTAAATCTGAATTAACTTGTTCCCATTTCTGAAAATCAAACTTAAATTATTAGACAATTAATTTAATTAATTATGATGTTTTTTAGGTCCAATAATTAAGTCCACAGTCCAATGATTAACAGTCCAAAAGTCCAAGAAGTCCAAACAGTCAAGGAGTAGGTTAGTAATCCGAGAACAGTCAAGTAGCTCGAGTACTGAGTAGAATTCGAGAACAGTGATGCAGCTCGAGAACTAAGCAGAATCTGAGAACAGAACTGAGGCTCGAGAACCGTT